>QBDW01001171.1:0-12363 GCA_003261595.1 Maconellicoccus hirsutus
CCATCATACGCAATGAAATTTTGTAATTTCATGTAATGAGTTTGTTTTGGAGTTTAACGAGAATAAGTGGTGTTTTTTTAATCAATTTTGTGTGAGCTTTTTTTATGGTGTGAGGTTTTATGAGTGTCCGGTACCCGCGTTTTTATCGGCGATTTTTCGCGTATAATTGGATTTTGTGAAGAGAATGAGTGGGGGAGTAGAAGTGGTGTAAGTTTGATTGAAGATTTTGGTTTTCGATTGCTTCAAATGTCGAAATTTGCGGAAAAATATATGAAAAACCGTGTAATCTTGTGTGTGGATGTATTTTTCAAATATCACATCGAAAATAATTTTCGCATTTTTTCTCCGAAACGTTGGAAAGTGAAGATATCAGGTTTCATGAGAAAATTTATTTTTTTTTAATGATTCGTTATTTATTAAAACTAGTAAAGAAAAAAAATTGTTAAACTGTTGAAAATTTTGTAAAAAAATTTTTTTGTTGTAAGAAAAAATTAAAATGCACAAATTTTTGTAAAAGTTATTATGCAAAATTTTGAAAAATTGCCAGTTAATTGATTTAATTAACAAATTTATAAAGTGGCATAATATGTCATGAAAAATTATTAAAAAACGACGAAATTGTTCCTCGATTTGAAAAAAAATATAATTTAATTCTTTAAAAAAAAAAAATCAAAATTTCGTAAAAAACGTATTATTCAGAAATTGCTCGTGTTATATTAAAATTCTTCAGAATTACTCAAAATTTGAAGAAAAAAAATTGAAAAATGTGTCTAATTTACCAAAAACTTCAAAAATTCGTTTGAATTTGTTCGAAAATATTCACCAAAAAATAAAAACTTGAAAAGGTAGAAAAAAATCCCAATTTTTGGAAAAATCATTCCGTTATAGTTATTTTTAAGTAATCGAAATATTCCATATTTTTCTCATTAAATCTAAATTGCATCGAAAATGTTGGAAGATATTTTTTAATGCAAAAATTGACTTGTAAGATGTTCAAAATTGCCTAAAAAGTTGAAAAATTGTAGAAAAATTTCGAAAGTTGTTAAGAAAATTAGAAAAATTATACAAGTGCTGATTAAAATTGTTCAAAAATATTCTCCTAAAAATAAAAATTTGAGAAAGTTGAGAAAAATTTCTCATTTAAAAATTCTGTCATATTTTTTAAGTACTTACCTAATAAATAAACTCTTTATTTTCTTCAGTAAATCCATATTACATTGAAATTGTTGAAAAAATTGACTTGAAATTTGTTTAAAATAGCTTAAAAGAGGAATTTCAAAAGTTTTTTAGAAATGCTCAAAAGTAGGTTGAATTTTTTTTTTTACTATTTATTGTCAACTTATGTACTCTCAATATTTTTAATAATTTTTTTTTTTTTAATTGGTATTTAACGTCACAAGGTTATATGTATAACATATAGTGACTTAAAATATATATATTTTTTAAATGTAAATTGTTATTTAAAAATTAAATTAGATTATCAAAGTTAATATTATATATAAAATTAATAAGATTTAAGTGAAAATTTTTTGAAAAAAGATCAGTATTGTTAATAAATTTTTGTGAGCAAATTGTTCAATAAATAAATCACCGGACAATTTTTGTAAAATTTAAACAAAACATTTCATCGATTTGATGAAATTTCAAAAAATTTTCATTAAATTTTGAACGGCTTGTTATATTATATTTTAATAAATTTTACAAATAAATCACGGATGCGATGAAATTGAAAATTTTTCATCGTTTACGTGAATTTTTGTAAATTGAAATGCTTTTTTGGACGGAAAAAATTGAACTGGAAGAAAATTGAAAAAATTCGGTAATGTTTTATTTTATTTTTTTGCACAAAAACACTTTTTATGGGCTTTTGAAATTTTCAAATCTGATGACGTCCTCGAGCGTATTGTAATTGATTTAGTCATTTTGTCAAAGCTTTTTGTAAAGATATTTATCCATTTAATCGAATTTTATTTTTTTGAATTTCATTAATTTTTCAGTATTTTATCTTTAATGATTTTCGGGGATTTAAATGGAATAAATTCAACTGTTTAAAGCGAGATTGTAATTTTATGAAATTTAAGGCTACACCAAGTGGTGGGTTTTTCGTGTACGACGAAGAGAGTTCGGGGAGAAATGAAGAGAAGGGGGTGTGGTGAAACGAAAGCGTTTCCTCGTCAACGAAAAAGACGATTAAGATCGCAATTGCGGTACATATCGAAATTATTTCTTAGAAAGATTTCAAATTAAATATCTCCCCGAAGGGATATCATCCAAAGACCCGTAGAGACGGTGAAGACGCAGAACAACCATAAAAGTATCGTTTCTCGAGATAATTCCAGTTTCGGTGGACGTCGGATGCACCCTCGCTATGCACAATGGTAGCACCGAAAATAGCTTAATTTTCAGCTCGTAAAAATCTCGGTAGCACGTAAGATAATTATCGCTATATCGAGTATCTGCGTGCGACGTTTATCTGTTGTACGACTCGTAGCAGCTACTGTATCTTTCAAAGAAGCAGGAAGTCGGAGAGTGGATATTTATACTCGAGACGTATAAATAATTAAATTACAAGGCGCGCTGCGACGTGGACGCGCAAATAGTGGAACAATTTGTCGAGATTATCGGGTACGCTGGTTCGAGCGGATAATTTCTTACATAAACATACAAATCGCATGAATTAGAACGAGTAATTGCATCGAAGGCGAAAGCAAGTTGCAATTATCTTATTGAGAATTATAAATAATTACCGCTATTAAACAATCACACACGCGAACGCGCGTTTAATCTGCACGACGCTTCGGTGTACACTCGGCCGCGAAAATATCGCTCTCCTGCGGAATAAATCTGCGTATGGGATGTCCAGGTGTCAACGGAGGAATCGGACAGAGGGGGAGGAAAAACCCACGATTTTTAACGCGTCTGTAAGGAGTAATGGTTAAATAAGAAATTTTCGTACGATACGTTCGGAGTCTGGCGTTGTAGAGCATCCTACGCTATCGAATCCGGTTACTTGTAGGTCCAGTTTTTCACAGGGGCCACGTTTGTTGGCCACAAAGATACTTGATCTTATCTTAAAACCTTTTCGAATTAATAGGCGTTACTTCTTGAACTCTGCGCGTCGGCACACCTTCTATTACAAATTCATTTTGACAGGTATTTTATTTCTTTTTTTTTTATTATTTTTCAACTCTTTCTTCGTTCGACGGTCGTTTCGTTATTTATGACGTTTTGCTTTGAATATAAATTAAAATTACTTCCAGCCAATCGTTTAACTCATTGACTACAATTAAATTTTTTCTCATTGGCTGCGTCACCTCGAACTCACGATGTCTTACGCGGCCGTGATTTAATTCGTAAATTCGAATATTTTTAATTTATTAACGCACCATCCTCCCTTGGACGGTTCCAAGAACGAGTGCGGACCACCGAAATTGAAACGTTTGGGGGGAATGTGTAAAGTAATTTTCGAGGTGTTAAAATGACACTTAATTTAAGTCTAACCAAAAACCAATTCATCATTCTGTATAAGGAAGCGAGTATTTTCGGTGCGATACGTGATCGCGCGAAAATTAATTTTTTCTCGATATTACCTCATTTGATATTACCATAAAACGTGTTTTTTAATTACGCCCAAATGATTTTCGGCTCGAACGATATCGAATTTTAATTCGTAGAATCTCCGGAGTATTTGCAAAATAGGTATACACCGCAGACGAATAATTTAAATAACTAGTTTTACAAAGAAATACAATAGGTTTGTCGAATTAAAGGTTCACGCTTCGGCGATCACGCCGTATTTGCGTGCGAAATGCCCCCAAGATATCGTGGCTACCTGAGGTCGAAGACGCGTAGTTTCCAGGGGTTGTTTCATCCCTGGTGATTAGCAGTGCTTGGCGGAGTGTCGTTTTGTGGCACGAGTAATTCCTTTTTTTCACACTACACATGATAGCGGTGTTGAGTCGAAGGAATGAAGCGTCGTGGATTGGCTTTCGGGATGGGTTTCTGGTATCGTTCGCCAAAAGGTGTTATTTGGAAGTAAATGAAGGCTTTCGTGATGTGTTTATGTTGTTATTTGAACAATCAATCGAACACGTGAATAAAATTGAGATTTCTTATTAAATTACATAGCGTTGGTATGAAATTAAAGCGTAATGTTAGGTTTGCTTCAATGTAAATAAAGTACGCAATTGATCGAAACTGGAGCCGTTGTAAATACGATGCCGTAGATTTTAAAAGGTGACGAAAATAGATGGTTTGCGTTGTATGCTCTTTTTTGGGTAAGAATTTAGATATACGAAAGTGGATTTAAATTTTCAATTGTACTATTGGAAGATGGAATAGAGAAAAATTTGTAAAAGAGAGGAAACAGGCATTCCTCTTGAAATCATCGATAAAAAACCACAGATTTTCCTATTGAAAATATTTTGAAGCAGATTTCAGAGTCAAAGTAGATTTCATTGACCTTGAAAAATAACGAAAATCACTCAAAATAATATTAAATTTTTATATGGAGAAAAGTACCAACGTAAGGAATCGTGAGAAGTTATACAATTTAAATAAATTATTAAGAAAAATTAATGAAATAATTTGATTGAAAAAATAAAATTAATAAGAAATACAGTTATTTATAAAATATTTCATAATTATTTTTAATTTAACGAATTAACTTTTTGAACGTGGAAAGTATCGTGAACGTGGAAATTCAATTTATTTTATAATTATAAATAAATTTATATATTTTTAATAAAAATATTAAATCATTTTTTTTGTATTTGTTGAAAGATGGGAGGGAGGAGGGGGTTATACAAATCGAAAAATCGTAAAATTGGCCAAACATGATTTGAATTTTTCTTTGAAAAAACATGTGATCTAAAAGCCTGCTTTTTACTTGAACCTTTAGTGGAAGGGTGATGAGAGGGGGAAGGATTTCTCATGAAATTCCTTCAACTTTTTTCTATTACTTTTCTTTTAAGGACATTTTGTATCGAAATTATGAAAAGGAAAAATAATAACGTTCAAAAATTTGTAAAGTATAATAATAATTACAAAAAATTAATTTGAAAAAAAATGAAAAATTAAGAAACTGATTAACGTCATTTAAATGCAAAAAATTGGAACATTAAAAAAAAGATAAAAAAAACGTCTCAGTACATTTATTAAGAAATCCTCTCCCCTCTCCCTCCCCAATATCTATTTGTATGATTTAAAAAGAAAAAAAATGTAAAAAAATTATTTGAAAAAAATAACAGGTAAACCA
The DNA here is from genome assembly GCA_003261595.1 of Maconellicoccus hirsutus. NCBI lineage: Eukaryota > Metazoa > Arthropoda > Insecta > Hemiptera > Pseudococcidae > Maconellicoccus > Maconellicoccus hirsutus. The sequence continues at coordinate 5,258 of QBDW01001171.1, forward strand.
AAATGAACAAAAAAAATAAAACTTGACTTGAAAAAATAAGATTTTTTCTAAAACACCTCCTCTTCCCTCTCCCTCCCCACTATCTATTTGTATGATTTTAAAAAAATGTAAAAAAATTATTTGTAAAAAATAATAGGTAAACCAAAATGAACAAAAAAAATAAAACATGACTTGAAAAAATGAAAAAAAATTATTTCAAAGACACCCCCTCTTCCCTCCTCTTTTTACATCAAGTTGCATTAATGCGAATAATCAAAACTTGACTTGATTAAAATAAGAAACTGATAATTAAATATGAAAAAATATCTCGAAATTAGAACAAACGAATGAAATACGAAAGATTATTGTTAAAAAAGTATGAAAAAACGGTTTAAAAATCTAATCAATTTTTAATTGAAGATTGAACGAGAAAGATGAGCAAATAAAGATTAAATCACAAAAATATTTGTAAAAAATTCCGTAATTTTTAATTTGAAAAAAAAAATGAAAATTATTTCTAATTTGAAATGCTGTTTGCCCCGTGAAAATTGTGGAAACTGGTTGTAAAAATTGTGCGAAAAAATTACGAAAATTGTTGACGAAAATTTAAAACAAAAAATGGTAAGAACGGAAAAATAGTGTAAAAAAAATTATTAAATTAATAATGAAAAAAAAAATTGAAAATGATGAGAATTATGCAAAAAAATCCATTTATGAAAAATCGAAAATAAAAGTGTTCTAAAAGATTTGGAAAAATAACGGAAAAAAATATTGAAAAAACTATGAGGAAAAATTTTTTTATATGATGAAAAGTTTTTTTTTTAATTACGTATTCGAATATACAAATCAATGGTTGAACAATTATTTAAAACAACCTGTTGAAAAAATCGCTTATTTTGACAAAACAAACCTCAAAATTACGTAAACATTTACAAACACGCCGAAAATGCCTCCTGTTGAATAATGGAACAAGCCGAGATGAAATGCTCGGCAGTAAACCGCCTTTACAGCTTGCACGTACACCGCAACCCCAAATAATCTACCCTTTTTCATCTTTGGGGAAAACATTTCACCTTTCATCTCACTGTACCTTTCGGTGTCTGGTGAGTTGCTCGATATTTGGCGAAAGCGGAAGCGGCGAAACGACGGTAGCCGGTACGAAACCATAACCTAACATAAAGCACGTGAAATTCACCCTTGAAACATGCGACGCCGTCGTCTGAAACACCTGTAGAAAATTGAACGTGAAAAAAAAAAGGGTGAACGCGTAACGCGGTCGGAAAAATCAAAGGGGCGAAGAAAACGAGACCCTCGTGTTGAAAAAACAATCGAAACGAAGAAACGTATCAACGATGGAGAAAAAATCAAAGCGTAACCTCGAAGGTGGCCGATAAGGTGCGTAAGAGTCGCTTGTCTTTTATCTCAGGTGAATTATGGAAATGGCACCGCGCGAAGTCCAAGATACAGCGTGAACAAATGGGCTGTATACGCGATGACCAGTTGCTACCAGATGTGCGGGGTGGTAGGGGCGACAATGAGTTTTGGGATCGCGGAGCCTTCAGCGAGCACGTTTCTTTGATAAGAGAACCCAAGCAGTCTGTATTTGAAATGCGAGTGGTTTGGTTGGTGGATGTGCAGTGAAATCGTGCCGATAATTGTCGAGAATTTCGCGAGTTTTTCTAATCGATGAATACTTATACCTTTTTAAAGGGTAATAACGGTAAAGGGTGATCCTGCGCGCGACTACTTTATCGATCGTTGCCCAGTAAAATTACATACTCCCTTTTTTTCATTCGTTTTTCCGCAGCTTTAGTTTTACCGAGTTCATTCACATTCTGTGTTCGTAGTTACGCGATTTTTTTCTATTAAAATGTAAACCTTCGTTTCGCCGAAGTGAGATATTTTTTGCGAATTTTCATTTTCTCAAGTACGTGGATCGAATACGAAAAAAGGATAAAATGTGAGTAATTGACGTAATTTCATAATGAACGTTATCGCTTGAAAAATGCTCATCGAGAAGGGGCTTTAATGAGCAAAGGACGGTATAAGGGCTTGGATTATTTTCCAGTGTTTAAATAACCGCATCGTCGAATGAAGCTATTAAATTTTAATAACGTTATACGCCAAGATTAGGAAGTCGTAAAAGATAAATTATTAAGTCTTTAACAGAAATAAAACACTGTTGAGTGAAAGAGACAAATACGTGATGTGGATTTGAAATTTTTTCCGTATTTTGTGCTGGTTTTAATCCTTTGAACGAGTTTCTCGTTTGTAAGAGAATGTCGTAAAGGGTATTTTTATAGCTCGAGTTTAAAGGGTTTGTGGTATATTTGGTTATTTGTACGTTTCGAGGATTATTTTCACGAGATAAGGTAGCGAACGAGATGAAGTTGAGATAGAATTAAGGAAGTGTTGGGTCGTGAAGTATTTGGGATAAAATTTTGGAAAAATATTTCCGTGATTTAAATACCGTTTCGTAGCCTGTTCCAGTTTGTTATGATTTTTGGAATATTTTTTTGAATTTAAAATAACGATGTATTATCTCGAAATAGAATAGTTACCAGATAAGAGATAACGCAAATAAAGAGAATATTTTTTTGGTAATTGAAAATACAGATATGAGTTATTTTACGATTTAAAATTTCGGTCAGTGACCTCATTTGGTGGATTTTTCGCGAGACTTTGAAAAATTAATGGCATATGGATGAAAGAAAGACGATTTCTCTACAAAAAATTTGTTTAATTAGAAAGCTTTTTAATTGTAACTATGTATATTTCATTTGAACTGAAGTACATAGAAAGATAATGGGGGAAAAAAATTGTAAAAAAATCATTTCAAAGATACAAAAATACATAGTGCACAATTTCTGCAAAAAAATATTGTAAGCGAGTGTCAAAATATTTTTGATCAATTTTTCTCTAAAAAAGATCAATCTTGGAGGAATATTCCATTTTACTTTCATTCAGCTAAAAGTAATTATTTTTTCACGATTTTTTTTTTAATTTGAAGAACCAATTTTTTAGAAAGGGAGTTTAAAAATGAAAGAATTTTTTCATCGCAATCACATTGAAACGCTTAATAAATTCCATAGAATTTGTAAATTCGCGATAAATACTTTGAAAATGAAAAAAAAAGATTTTCACTGGGATTTTATTTCATTTTATTATTTTTTTTAATTCCTGTACATTTTTTTTCTTTTTTTTTAACTTGCCATGTACAACCGTTATTTTATGAGAAAATTTGAGAAATTTTTCTATTTACTATAAATTATAATAATTTGAAAATACTGATTGTGAGTCACTTTCAGAAAATAATTTTTATGTAAATTAAATAAAATTGTTTCAAAAAGTATTTTTTTAACAAAAAAAAAAATCATCAATGGTTGCTTATAAAGTTCATTGTTTAATCAAAATTCATTCAACGTTCAACTTTTAGAGTCACCCTGTATTTTCAAAGTTAAACCGAATAACAGTATTTGCAGAATGCCCCATTTTTTCTCATCTCACGAAGAATTTTTGTATTATTCGTAATTTTCATGCAGTGAAAGATGAAATTTATTCAACATTTAGCTTTCAAAGTCATCCCGTATTTTTAAAGTTACCCCAAATGACAATACTACATTGTACACTGCTCAGTTTCTTTCATCTTACGCAGAATTTTTGTGTAATTATTTTAACGCAATAAAAGAAAAATTTCTGAAATTAAATTTAAGATCAAATCATCTCCTTTGCATTGAATATTCCTCTAGTTTTCGATTAAAATTGCTTTTGTTTGGCTCTCTGGTGCTCTTTTCTTTTACCCAATTTCTAAAAATAGAATCTAATTTTTTCTAATTAATTTAATTGATCGATTGGTTGATTGATGATTTCTGAAGTTTTAACGATGCAATTATTACAATATTTCAGCCAATAAATTAGACGGAAATATGATTTGAGGCAATATCTGGAAAAAGTGATAAGACCGTTGAGAATTCAGTATTTTAAATTTATATTGCAACGTTATCAATTACATTATCTCAGTCAACTAGATAAGTTCCCTGATTGGAAAACTGAGGAGTCAGGATATTCGGAGTAAATACCAAAATAACGTGATATCTTGCTGATAACGTGACTGTGGAGACGTTCGAAGATGAATATATTTTATTTTAATTAGTTTGTTTGTAGTTTCTAGTGTAGAAATGTGTCTTTCGAAATACTCGAGTGGGTGTTTTTTTGAAGAAGTATTGAAAAAATGATCGAGATCGTTGATATTGAAATTAGAGAAATGATTTGGCGAATTGAAAATCACTGATTTCGGTGGTTCGATTTGTGATTATTTTTCGACGCGATTTTATCGATTTAATTGACGAGATCGTTGATGATTTATACAATGTCAAGGAGGATGATGGAATTTTCAGGTTATTGAAATAGACTCAAGGGGGGGGGGCTTGAATGAATCAGTGCATCTATTTTATTAGCCAAATTTCTGATATTTTCGTCGAGCAGGTATTATTTCCATCGAGGAAATTCTCATTTAAAATTGAAGCGATTCAATTCGTAGTATTTTCTTATCTCTGAAGTTGAACATTTTGGTGAAAAATGCTGGCAAAATGGTTTTTTACCAAGTTCTTCGAAGACCTTGGAGTATAAGTGCTTAATGCGACGATTACTCCAAGTTTGGGATTTTTACTCGCGTTATTTTCGCGAATGGACACGTAACGACGAATAAATCACGTAAAGCGTTTCGTTCCGCGTTAGAATTTTAGCCTGGCGAATATTTCAAGAATACGAAACTCCGATAAGGGAATTCGCGATTGGTGGACGAGGCGATGAAACAATGTTGCAGTGATTCTCACCGGGTGTTGGATTTTGCGTAGATTGAAAGTGACGTTTGGGTTGTTTACGTAGGCGAATTGTGTATAAAAGATGAGGGTGTTTGGTTCAATTAGCGCTAATGTTCGGAGTAATCGGATAATACGAGGTTTATATGAAATTACGCGTATGTAAGGGGGGTACGCATCAAGCATATAGCGATATCGACCAGGGCGACCAAAATGTTCGTTGATACGATAAAGATCTCGCGTATCTACGTCAATCGACGAAATAACCTTGATTAGAAATTTTGGAAAATTAATAATTAAGAAAAATTACACCTTAATTGATACGAACCGGTTCACGTCGAGTGTCCTCTACGCACTCGAAGGGGAAACACTGAATTTAGATGATTCGTTTCCCTATTCGAGTACATATTTGGTACGCTTATAATATTCCGTAACGTAGCGAGCAATTTTCATTGTAACTGGAAACGCGGCCTTTTCCACGTTTCTTTATAATACAGGTCGTCGTCTTTGGATCGTGTGTGTATATACGACGAGGAAAAAATACCATTATTGTTGGCAATTGTACGAAGAGTGAAAAATAAAAATCGGTCTACGTGTGAACTGAATTTATCCATTATGACAGCCGTATCGAAATTATTACATTCCACCGAGAATATATAAAAATACTTGGAATATATGTGATTTTTTTCATAGTAAATGTATATACGCCGGTGTCAGATTAGTATAAAAGATGAATGTCAAACAGCTGAGATGATGTAATTAACCGTGAACGTGTAGTAACCGCAACCGTGCCCTGATTTGGAGTGCTAGTCCGATCGCTGAGGTGATAGGTTGATGTGGAGTTCAATTAAGCGGCAACCAGGTGTGAAAGTTTTCAAGTGATGCCAAGCTGATGAGTGGTGGAATTTTAGGTGAGGTTGGAGTGTCGAGAAGTGCGAGAGTTTTTGAAGTGCGGTTAACATACGATTTTAGAGGATGCTCGGATGTCAAAGTAGTTGAGGTGTTGTGGGCAGTTATCGAGTGAATGAAAGCGTATCGTAGGCGAGTGGAAGACTTGATGATGTGAGTTTGATGGCTCAAGAGATGTGCAGAATAAACGAATTTATCGTTTCAAATTCCATCAATAATATTGGTAATGCGAGAAAATGCTAATTTTTTTGAAAATACTTTCTAGGAGGGTTGAATATTGCTAAAATGCCAAAAAAACAATTATTGCGTAAAATTTGCTGAATTTGTCTGAAAAGATGTAACATTGCAGAAAACACCAAAGAAATCGAAAAATATTGCAGAATTACTTCAGCAATCGAGAATTATAAAAAATTGCAGAATTATTGAAAAAGCATTGCAAAAGTATGCAGAATTACTAAATATTGCAAAGGTTCCGAAATGCAGCCAAAGTTGTGCTGTTTCAGTGGCAAAAGGCCATGAGGGGTCGAGCGACTATAAATAAATAAAATAGATAGATATCGATGAAAAATTGCAGTAAGAAATAAAAATAAGGCAAAATGGGAGTAAATATCGACGTTCAAAAACTGAAAAAAATTGCAAAAAATGGTTGACTAGAAATTGATCTGAGAAAAATGCAATAATTGAGAAATGTTGTAATTTTTGCGTTGAAAAAATACTACGAAAAAATCGTTGAAAATTGCAAAAAAAAAAGTTTTAAAAAAGTCTAAAATAACACTGCAGAAAGTATTCGTGAAAGATTTCTCAAAAATTAAGAATTTTTTAAAACTCAATTCGATATTTCAAAAATTAAAAAAAAGCCACATTAAAGTGCATTTTTTTTGAAAACGCAATAATAAAAATATAACAAAAATAATTGCAATTTTTTGAAAATTGCAAAAAATGTGCAACAATAAAAAAATAACTGCAATAATTCACAATTTTTTGATAATTTCAAAAAAATATGCAATAATCGAAACGTATAAGTGCAATAAATGCATAATACATCAAGGTTGCATTAATGCAAAATTTGCAATAATTGCAAAACATTTTAGCAATGTTGCATATTGTGAATTTCAAACGTAAAATATGTGTAAGTACATTTGAAAAAAAATTCAAAATTATTTTTAAACATCATGTTTACCAATCGTGAAATTTTATTCAAAATTCAAAGAAATTTTGCAATTTTTGTTGAATAATGTGAAAAAATTGGAAAAGTTCATAGCAAGGTTTACAAATTATTGCAATATTGCATATTGCAAATTTTAAACGTAAAGCATTTTCTATGTAAGAACATTTCCAAAAAAATCAAAATGATTTTTAAACAATTCAGAATTTAAAAAAAAATATAAAAATAAATTA
>QBDW01001172.1:0-52862 GCA_003261595.1 Maconellicoccus hirsutus
GTCAGCATGTACCCAAGCTCTATAAATATCGATCATTGGTTATACATGCATATCACATCGATACATAAAAAATTGTTATTTCTCGTTACCCATTTCTCAAGGGGTTGGAGCCTCGGTTGAACATTTTGAAACTCTGGAAGACATAATATTATAAAGTTTTACTTTTGTCTTTCAATTTACTTTTTTTCTATTTCAACGATGAATCTAAACCTTTCACGCATTACTCATTCATTTGCTCTTGGAATCTCCTCATGAACTGTTACGCCTTCCATAAAATTACAGAGACGCAGAGAAGATGCGGTATATTTTTGCAAATATTTGGATTTCATTCACCACTGATCTCACCCAATTGTTCAGAAATGCCTAACTCAGATGACCCGAATGTGTGCGTCGGTCACAAGCAAGTGATTGAGAACGAAATAGCAGAACGTGCAGTTGGTTAGAAATTTTAGTAATTTGCGTGTTTCGAAATTATTCAGGTAATCGGTATTGTAAAGTGTATTTTTCGATTGATTTCAGTTTGTAACAATGGATTCAAGTGCGATGAACGTAGATGTATTCCGGCAGATTGGAAATGCGACGGGCACATTGATTGCGAAGACCAAACTGATGAATCAAATTGCGAAATATGTCCAGGTAAATTGACAATTTTACGGTTTAATTACGGGAAATAATATAACGTGGTTTTACGGTGTATAGGTAAGTTACACTGCGGCAATGGACGATGTATAGCGACAGATCATATCTGCGATGGCGTAGTGAATTGTCCTTTCGGTCAAGATGAACGTAATTGTGGTATGTGTGCTAGTTCTTTGGCGAGACCATGATTTTTAATGAATGTTCTGATTAGTCATATGATATATCAACAGTACGCCTGAACGAACAAATGGGTGATGAAGGATTCGGTACCATTGAAGTATTTGTACCCCGAGAAAAAGCCTTTAAAACGGCTTGCATCACTTCGTGGGATCAACAAAACTCACCGCAATTGATTTGCGAATTGTTAGGATATAAGTAAGCGCCAAACTTGAGGTAATAAGATTTCATAGTTTTAAATTCGTTATAATGATTTTTATTAGAAAATTGCGATACGCTGATTTGCAAAACGCAAGCGAAAACACTCAAATCCAACACGTCCGGTATAACAAAAAAGACGTAGAAGAGGATAAAAGTGCGCTATTTAGGGATATGAAAAGTTGCCAAAACGATGGTACTTACCCGACAGTAAAAGCCAGTTGTTCTTCATACGGTAAGCATTCTCTTTTATCCTTTTTTTCAGTCGTTTTTCAGCAACCCTCCCCCCCCCTCACTTCTTTACGATGTACGAGTAATACGTTTTGTTTATTTACAGCTTGGTTAAACAAACGCGTAAAAGGGTTTGTGCCGTTTTTCTTAATGCACTTTTTTGCACTTTTGTATTTATAGTGTGGCACGCTTTTTTGCACCCCCTTTAGTTATTATACCAGGTGTCCGAGGATAGATGTTTCTTTCAGGTGTAATGTGTGGTTGTTTAATTTTTCGTTCGAGGGGATAAAATAATTGTTAGTTTTTTAAGACATTTCTCGCAGTTTTCGTCAGGATTACTTATTTGGCCGGATACAAATTTAGTATTGATTGGAAAGATTGATGGGTACACCTGGTATCATTTTTATGTACATACTATTTGACAAGGGTTTAACGTAAGAATTCCGCGTAGCAGAATTAATCCTCATAACTGGTATTTGACTTTAATGTAGAGTGCGGAATTCATAAGCAAACGACAGGATTTGTGCCGAGTAATAGGATCATTGGCGGTGTAGCATCGAATCCGGGAGACTGGCCGTTTCTAGCAGCCATCCTGGGAGGACCGACCGAAGTGTTTTATTGCGCCGGAGTTCTCATATCTGACCAATGGGTTTTATCTGCGGCGCATTGCATTGGACAGTAAGTGCTTGGTTGAGGAAGAGCAGCGTTTATCGAAACGTTAATTTCATCTTTCTGCAGTTTCAATTTATCGCGCGCTCCGGTCGATTGGACTATACAATTGGGAATGACGAGGAGATCGTCGCATTCGTATTTCGGGCAGAAATTGAAAATCAAAAGAGTCATACCTCATCCCCATTACAACGATGGAGTTCCTCACGATAACGATGTAGCGTTGTTTCAGGTGAATGAAAAAGCTCGTACGAAGAACGTACCTACTTTACGATAGAACGATCGGCGTGATTTTTCAAACGAAATGTTCATTTGAATTTCAGCTCAAAGAAAGAGTAAAATTTCACGATCATCTAACGCCCGTTTGCATGCCAAATGCAACAACCGTTTTGGAACCTCCTCTAAACTGTACCGTCATCGGATGGGGTAAACGAGCAGACAACGAAGGTACGTCAGAAAGCTCGCGTAATTAATTACCCATACTTGAACGGTCATTTTGCTCGTTTCAGCTTCAAACTACGAACCAACGGTGTATGAAGTAGAAGTACCTATATTGGATACAAATACATGTAAAACGTGGTTAAGCCATCGCGACCTGGTTGTTACATCTAATATGATTTGCGCTGGATTCGAAGGCGGTGGTAAAGACGCTTGCCAGGTGATTAAAATCGATCTTCCGACAGATTTGATGATCGATTATATATCGAGATATTGTGATTTACTAGGGCGATTCTGGAGGTCCTTTGTTATGCCCGTACGATGACCAACCCGATAAATGGTTCGTCGGCGGAATCGTGAGCTGGGGAATTAAATGCGCTAGTGTGCGTTTACCAGGTATTTATGCTAGCGTTCCACAGATCGTTCCTTGGGTCGAGCAACAGATGAGGTTGTATAATAAAAGAAATTAAATTGTAAGTGGCGTCTTGATACGTGCGTCTCTTGAGCCCAAACACTTCTTCGCTATCTTTCAACGTACGTATTTGTTAACTGGCGACGAATTCGAGTGCAAATGTAGCGCAGCGAAGGAATTCTACGAGTAGATGATCAAATTCGTGTGTTGGTTAATTTTTATTTTTTAAATCAGCGCCCTTATCCTTCATTGCGTGCTAACCTGTTCGCTATTTGTTTCTGCGAATAATGCGATATAGATTGTCAGATGGTTCAGGTGATGAAAATTTTCGAGAACTGTGTCGGCTCATATCGACGAGATAGTATAATTCCCATATAAATGTTTTGGTTAACACGAAGCAAAACATGTTTTTAAAGACCTTTCAAACATACGTGTCGGTATAATAATTTTCAGCTTTTTGTAATTAGTTCGAGTGTACCTACCGAAAAGATAAGTTATATTTTGGCACTAGCCCAAATTCTTTCTACGCCGTTGTAAAACATACCGTAACGTATTACGAATTACGAAAAACAATGCTATGAATTTCGTTACCTCTTTTTAATCTAATTAACACATATCGTGTCGTGAATAATACCGAACAATTTCCATTTCGATTTTCCATATCAATTCTTTATCGCATATCAATTGTAACGAAGAAACCTTACACACGAAAATTTAATTTTTAGTTTTCGCCGCAAATATCCGCCAATTTCCTGGTTTATTTTATACAATAAAGCATCTCCTTTGAGAATGAAACGCTTGAAAACGAAATCATACAATACAATTTCAATTTAAATTGTAATTCATAACAGTTATTCTAGGTATTGTCTTTGGTTAATGTTGTATTACAATACTTAATTCGTTTCGTTATTGAATTAACAGAGTGAAAGGTTTATAGTTTTTTCTAATCCCTAGACCTTTTGATGTGAAAATATTTATCGACTTCTTTTTCGTTTAATTGCATTTAAAAATGTTTTAATTCAGCGATAGCAAAATTCTATTTAGTGTCAAGAGATACGCACATTTAGTTTCTCCAGTCGAATAATTATTTTGAAATATTTTGTATATTCATTGATGTGTCGATTATGTATTATAAATAAGTATAAAAAATTACGGTATAATTATGTCGCAAAGCGTTATAATTTCAAACCCCGAAACATAATGTCAAATTAGTTCCCTTTTTTATTGAACGAAAGTACAAAAGAAGTAGTGATAATATAGAAACGTGTGATTTTGTAGCAAAGAATTTCCTTTTTTCGATGTAATTATTTTATGTAATATACGTAGGTAAAGGTTTTAGTTTCATATGGTCATCAATTAAATTTGGTTTTTTAATTTTTCTGTCAAACGTATTGATTCAAATTGGCAAAATGTTTTTGAATTATCAGTCTTGATTTTTATTGAGAGGCGGAATTAAATGCGTAAATTAAACGTGCATCAACGAAACATCTTTTATTTTATAGAAAATTTTGTGTGCATTTTTAAAAGCGTTTTGTAAAAATTTTTAGTCGCCCTTAAATGTTCTCGCTGTGATTACTTTTCTAGATACTAATTTATGTATCGCCTTTAGTCAATGTTTTTTTTTTTTTGATAATTTAAAATGAGAGAAAAAAAAATGAAAAACGTTTGTATTATCTTTAGCATCATTTTAATGTTTTTCAACTTCTATTTCCGTACGCGAAAAAATTTTTGTATTAAATGATGCTTGTTTTATACGCGTGTACAAAATTATGTGCCTTCTTAGATGTGTGTGATCTATTTGTGCTCACTTTACCTGTTTGAATTGCTATATTCTATCGTGGTTAAGAATTTTATATTTTTAATTTTGTGTGTTGATTAATAAAGTATAATTTGTGTTTGCTAAAAGATCATTATCATTTAAGTACGTTCGTATCTGCGGTATAGGTCAATTCGATGAAAACACGTGTAAAAATATGGCGAAACGTTGTTACGACTCGTATTACTTGTAAACATTAAAATTCGTATAAATTTGTTAGTTCCATTTATAGTTATCGTTTTATATCATTTAGGTACATCAATATTCGCTAATTTGTGATTTCTTAAATTCAGAATACCTGTTAGAACGTTGATAAAAGTTGCGATACTGGTCGTTTTGATGATACCGACGAGTAATTTGAATCTAAATCAGTATTTTTGAAGGTTACAAAATTAATCGTGCAACGTTTGGATGTAAAATATTTATGTTTACAAACATTATTAGTAACTATTTTAACAACTATTCGATTTTCAATGTTTAATAATCATCTTGTATTTGATACGCTCATAATTAGTCCAATCGGTTTTACGATTCTGAATACTTAATTAGTTCATTTTTACTACTTTGATAAATTATTCGATTAATTTTGGGTACTTAATTACCTATATGAATATTGCAAATCTGAGATTATTCAATAATGAAAATCAAATAATAGTTAAAAATGAAATAACGAGTGTCGTAAACTTAAAATAGGAAAATATTATCTTTGCTCGGTTTTGTTACGTTATGTGAACGATAAGAAGTGTGGAACGAATGACGCGCAAAAAAAGTTAAACTTTCCGTTCAATACTGGCAAATATTTTTCTGGCTGAATTTACGTTGGCAACATTGCGACATTCCGATGAATAATCCGCCAAATTTTCACGTTTAATATTAACCAACGCTGTTTAACGTGATTTTAGCATGAAAATGGCCGATTTTATTAATTAGTGCGTGTTTTCTATCACAAACGTTTTAAGTTATTGTAAATGAAGTGATTTCGAGTTTATTAGTTATGAAATATCGCGTATCAATGTAATTTTACGTTGTTTAGTGTTGTGTTATCGTTCATGTCGGAGCTTCGTGCGTTAACAACTTCAAAGTTAATATCGGTGAAGTTATTCTTTTAATATGTGTAATTACTATGCATATGATGGAAGCTATTCGATATTTCATTTACAATATCCGATGGTAAAGGTAAGAGTAAACTTTTAGTAAACTTTTTCTTTTCACTAAGACGTCGGTGTCGGTTCAAGTTGATAACTTCGTTTCTAAAATATGTAAGACTGAAATAAACTTTCATTCCGTTGAAAGCTTTCTTACACGTTATGTAGGAATGAAATTAAATTAGAAAATTTTATTACCTACAATCGTTATTCGAGTGTTAGTAATGGTACGTATCGTATTGTGCGAAATATTTATTAAACATAAAATCGACGATTGTCGTTCGGTACTAAAAACTGAACCTTGAACGAACCGATCTTATGAAATCGTACATGTCGTTAAATTGTTTCCCAATCGATGAAATGTTTTTGCGATATTAATTATAGTTATATTTGTATTTAATGTCCTATTTAACAGTATTTTGTTCAAAATGTATGCCCGATATTAGAATTAACCTGGGAATACAACCCATTTATGCGGTAAATCCAGTACGTACGCCTAATTTGATATCTATCTGCGCACTTATCAATCAAGTATCCCTTAGTTCTCCCTTCTTTACTTCAGGTTCATATTTCGTCGGGTAAATCCAGAAACAGATGACGTGTTCAACACTTGGTCATTATTAATTCACGAATATTTCACCATTTATATCTTACACAGATTTTGTAAACGGTGTTTCGATAAAAATCACCCCTTTTATAAACTCGCTTATGGCAGTTATATAATTTAACCGAATGATTTTTCTGGCCCATTGTGTATCGCTGATGAGATAATTTTACAAACAATGGACATTTTTATCGTAAATGTTATCTAGATTGTCGCCCAACAAATGTCTAATTTTCACATCATTCGATAACTACTTTTGGTCGAAAATGCGGAGGAAATTCGTTCCCGTGGTGTTTTTTATTATTAATTCGCGGCGTTTCGAATCGTTTGCGAACTGAGTCATCAAGTTATAGGTTTATTTGAAGTTGAATGCGTGCAGCCGAGAAGTGGGGTTTTTCCGAAATTAATTTTAAACCTCGGCTTTTGCTCGGAGTGTAGTCGGATTTGCTGATAAAATACAGAATATACCCGAAAGAGTTGGATGGCATCGGTGAAAATTCTCTTTTGTTTAATTTCAGACGAGCGGCTTGATAATTCGGCTTCGGCCGGTTCGCGGCGAAGATGCTTATTACGGCCACGTGCTTGGCATAAGCTTTTAAGCTACACCGATCACGTGGTTGGTTTTTTTTGGCTAGAGGATGATTGTACGCGGTGTGTATGGCTTTAACGGATTGGTATATGTATATGCGAAAAATACGCGTATACGAAACGCCACCGGCAATAATATAGAATTGTTTGTTCGTTGTATTGTGTTTAAGGACTCGTGCTCAGACTATAAGATGGGTTATGGTTATAAACGAGACGATAAGGGAGCTGTAATATTCGTTTTTAACCCCTGAGTGTGAAACGACCCTTATAGCTTGTTTGCCATTTAGAATGTTTCCGAATAGATTTTTCATCTATCACATTTTCTCTTTAATGATATTTTTCAATAAACGGAGACGACTGCGGAACGCACTGGGGGCGATTCTTTCGCGCCTTTTTAACGTTGTTTTGCTCGTCGAATTTTTATATATTTTCATCTCGATTCGTATTTGATCGGTATCTCGGCGAGGTTCATTTTACGTTTGCTGGAAGCGTCGCGCAGAGAAGGGTGGAAATTCGGTTAATTAAAAAATATTCTTTCAAATCGACAAATATCGGGGTTTCACGTCGTTTGGATGGGGTGTCGAGAAGGTATTTTGGCTTTATTTTTTTTTCGATTTAATCCCCCGCAGCGTGGTACTGGAACACGTTCGTTCGGCTTCGTGTAATAAAAAAATGTCGACTCATTGACGTCAACGACGATGCTTCTTTGTAATTTATCTCCTCGCGATGAAAAAATTATTCGTCGACGTGTCCCTGTGGTTTTGGAATCGCGTGCGAGTGCGTGTGATGTGGTACAGATGAATGTTTTATGAAGTTTTGGTCGCTTTTCAATGAAAATATATCGTCGAAGGTGTGAAGCCGGAGATGGAAGTTTTTTGGCCGGGTTGAATTCGGTTTAAAAGCATTTTCCCCGTTGAGGTTCTTTTTTCGCGTGAAAATAACCGAATATATTAACGTCAGTTGGTACCCAACATGAGGTATGTTTGTGAGCTGGAGTATTTACTCGAATTTGAAGCGAGCTGTGGTGTTCTCGGAGTCTTGGGGTATAGTTTTCGGAAAAATAATTGTAAATTCGATAGGCCGTCACCAGGTAAGCAGGCCGATTCGGCCTTTTTGTTCAAAAAAATGGAAAATAATGTGTTAGTTAGGTACTGTTGAGATACGTTCATGACCAAAATTTCAGACCCCTACCCTCACCTCTTTTCGAGAAAAAAATTGCTCAAGTAATGAATTCAAGCGCGCGCGCGGTCATCAGCATTTTCCACTGTGGAGTGGTGCTTCGTTCGTAACAACGGGCAACGCGCCGCGTCAGGCACGTTATTACGTGATTCATGCAGTAACTTGCCTAACGCGGCTCGTCGCCCGTTGTTACAAACGAGGCGCTACTGCACAGTGGACAACGCTGATGACCGCGCGCGCGCTTGAATTCATTACTGAAGTATTTTTTTTTTCGAAATCTATTTTTGGGTCTTTGGCTATATAATGTGTTTTGTTATAAATGATTTGAAGACGATTTTGCGATTTTTTTCGAGTTGAAAAAGTCGATTTTCTTGCGTTTTTTCGGGTTTTTACCATGATGCCGCTGAGTGAAAATTTTGAAAAAATATTTTTATTATTTGGGGGTCAATAGGGCACCTACCACCGAAGTTTCGAAATTTTCATTCAACGGGACCGTAGTTAAATTAAAAAAAAACAAGTCAAGAAACGTATTTCAGTGGGAGTAAAATGATGGTGGGGGTTGTCGATTTTTGTGTGTAGAATAGACCATACATAACGGTCTACCACATACCGAAATTTCAGCCTTCCCCCACTTACCATTAAAAAAAAATTCCCCATGTTTTTTAAGTAGCAATTTTTTTTTCGAAAATGGGTGGGGTAGGGGTCTGAAATTTTGGTCATGAACGTATCTCAACAGTACCTAACTACCACATTAATTTCCTTTTTTTTGAAGAGGTCATGACTTTTAAGCGGAAAATTAACGTCATTTGATACCCAACATGAAATATTTTTGTTGATATGATAAACCGTGAGACCTTTTTCAGCAGTGTTCCAGACCTACCCTGCCACAATATCAAGATACCCAATATGTCAATAAAACCATGTCATGTGAGGTATCGTTTGAGGTTAAAATTTCGCAAGAATCGCTAAAATATTACTTTTTACGTTAAAAGACCTCAATAAGCTGAGTAACGTGATAACTTTACTCAAATATTGAGTTGTTAAGGATGTCATCGGAAATGTGTCATGTGGGGTATCAATTGAGATTGAATTTTCGCGAAAATCATGAAAATGCTATTAGTTTTCTAGTCGGAATACTTATGCTTACAAACGGTCCTCGCCTTCCTCTACGTTCAAGTTATTATGAAAGTGGACGGAGATACGTCGTGTGGGGTATCAGTTGTGATTAAATTTTCTTGTTCAACTCAAATACGACGTATTTTTTGAAATTTTTCTGCAACTATGTTCAATCGCTTGTGTGCAAATGCAATTTTTTTCGAATTACTTACATTCTACGAATTTTAAAATAATGGTATCGTGCTTCTCGACGCAAAGCTTACCAATATCTTCGTCTTAACCGGTTCGCGCGATTTAAACTTCCTATTTCTACAGCATTTACAACAGCACACAATGTCGAGCGAGCATGTAGTACGCGCGTGTAATCGAATTAATGACTCAATTCACACATATTTTATTGCGAAATAATTTTTCTTTGTTCTGCTATCTCGCACATTCTACGAGTATGCATATACGAATACGAAGAGTTGTAAATGTAAAGTAAAAAGAGAGCGCGCATTACTTAAACGACCATTCGAATAACTTATTTGAATATTACCGTGTTGGAATTGCCTTGTCTGATGGCGATGACACGTTTAACTACTTTTATTGCCGACCTTCTGGGTATATAATGAAATATTTTTTTATATAAACGAGCCGCGGTGCTACGCCGATGATTTTTTTACAGATCGATAATGCGTTTGTGCGGTTCGCACGGAGAAAATATTTGATGCAAGTGCAGCGCGTGTTTTGAGATGCGGCGAGCTTGACGGCGTTTTTCTGTTGGTTTGGATAATGAACGGTGTTCGTTTGCCATCTTAATTAGGATCCGGTAGGCGTATGTGATCAGACTGAGTGGCGGTTTAGATGCCGACAGAGGCCTTTCGATTGAAGAAAGCTTTAAGCATTGTCTGAATTTTGTTGGAAAACGTATTTTATCAGTGTGAAAAGTCGTGGCGTAATCTTGAGGAAGCGTCTGGTGCACTGGATCGTTCTCAAGATCGTAACCAACTTCAAGTTATTGATTGAAGTATAACACGTCAATACTAATCCGAAGACATGTTGCCGGATTTTCCTCTTCAATTTAAACCAATCGCAGTGAATTATCTTCCAACACGTGATATTCCTCCAGAAAAAAAAACCTTTCCCTCGTCCTTAGTCACAAATTCACAACTCACTGCATCGCAATCTGATCGCAATGGCATCCAGTTTCCTGTGGAAATCCGACTAACAGCGAAAGCCGAGGAAATTAATTCAAACGTACGGTTCCGCGCAACAATTACACAAAGGAGAAAAAAAGATTAACGGCGCTGGTAGGCGGTAATACAAACGTTTGTTGTCTCAATTAAAAGACCAGATAGGACATGTTGAAAATTACGCCATCGATTTCGCACCGTCTGGCGTGTGGTTTACCTTAGCCGAGTGCGCGATACAAGAGTGATAATTCTTCATCATTAACATATCCAGTTATGTACGTATCAAAGTACTCTTGAGATGGCCGCGCGAAGAAGAGCATAAGGCGCGGTATAGAGGCGTTATGGCATCGTCATCGCGTTCCGAGTCCGAAAAAAAAGCGGAGACCCGCCTCGTACACGACGGTGATTTACACGCTCGCAGATAAAGAATTATTGCGCTCGGTTACTGCACATTGTCAGCTAATACCGAAGTTAACAACAAATATTTAAGTTATCTCGAAAGTACAGCTGCTTTGTCCATAAATAAACACGGCGTCGTATGCGAGCCCCGCCGCTCCATTTAATATTAGATCAGCGCCGCATCAGCTGTAAAGGATGTATTGCCCTTTTCGGGTGTGGTACGGTGTACTTGCGTTGTACACATTGTTGAAATAATACATTTCGCCGAAAAGTATTACATAGGAGAGGGTGGAGTCGGTGACGACCAAGGCGCTAAGTAAACAAAAACACGATAGCGGAATTTAATCGCTCGATTATAACTCGTCCGAGCGTATATAAGATCCGACGCGACCGTATAGCGCGCTCAAGTACCAGCAGATTTAATTTCGATATAAGTTGCGTGTTCGTATAAGTCTTCGTATCGTCCGCCAACGTCGAGTCGTCGATGTTTATTAAAAAGTTCACCGCGGTTGGAGGAAAGCGTGGTTTTGTTAAAGGAGCGTTACCGAAGGGATGAGCTTGATGGGGACGTAATGTTGGTCAAGATTGAAATTACTTCGCATGAATGAGCCGTTTTCGAAAGTCGATGCAGAGAGCGCGTATTAAAGAGTTATTTTAATGGTTTTGTTGGTGTTGGTGATATGCTTCGATGTGGCATTGGATTTTTGTACGTTGTTTTTGCCTTTCTTCGTATTTTGCAAAAATCGACTTTTTCGACTGAAAAAAAAATCGCAAATTAATCTTGAAATTATTTCAAACAAAAAGTATTATATGATCTATAACCTAAAAATCGGTTGATTTTGTAAAAAAAATTATTCAAATGATAAGCTTAAGCGCGCGCGCGTTGATCGGTACTTCTCACTGTGCGGTAGCGTCTCGTTCACGGTTACGCGCGTTGCTGCGTTAGGCATGTTAGCACCGGCCAAACGCGGTGCCGCGCGCAACGATGAACGAGGCGCTACCGCGCAGTGGGAAGTTTCGGCCAACGCTCGCACGCGTTTTTTGTGATTTTGGACCACAACATCGGGGAGGCAAAATTTTGAAAAAAATATACGACATCTAGGGATCGAAAATACATTGAAAAAATGAGGTACTTAAAAAAAAGTCGAAAACGCCCGTTTCGAGGTGAAAAAATTGGAATGGGGGTTGCTGATTTATATATCAAAATTTCAATTAATTTCGTCGACTTTAACGAAAGATAAAATTCCTATCTGATTTTCGAAAAAAAAAAATTATTTCTCAAAAACGAGGGGGGAGGAGGGGGAGCTGAAATTTTGGTCATGAACGTTTCTCGATGGTACCCACTACCCACCTACCACCCAAATATCGCCAAAATCTGGACCCATGCTTATCTGCCTATAGCCTTTTGGATGAATGAGAGGCCACTGTAGAATTTCGAAATTGGAGGGGCGCTCTTACACACAATACAGGCAACCATGAACGAAAGCTGCACTTTGGCGTTGACTGTTTCTGGAAAAACGAAAATTAACCAGTTTAATGTCTGGCACAATGTTGAGCTTTTTGGGGACATTTATACTTCTGCAATATAATATGTATATATGTATCTTCTCGAAACCTGACGATTTGATTTTGGCATAACAAAAGGAAGCGGGAAGCGCAAACGTTGAGGGGAAAAAGAGACATCTTCAGTATAAAGAGGCAACAAATAGGGTACTGTTTATTAAAAAGCGTTATCATATCTTGATCTCGTATCTTTATAGTGCCTTTACCTATTCGTACCGTACGAGCTCACGATACTCAGAGTGCTGCCAGCTACTAATCGTGGGTAATGTATTTACCTCGATTAAGAGCTTATATATGCTTGAAACTAGTAATCCTTTTGGACCGCTTTATCGCTACAGTACATAAAACAAAGATACATGCTATAAAATTATAATTAAAAAAAAATGAAAAAAACGAAAAATCTAGCGTAAGTAAGAGAAAAAAACCTTCTGCGATTCACGTGCACGATATAAAAAGCTCGTTGGTTTTCGAACCGCAAACAAGGCACTACACAGCGATGCGAGAAGCTCCGCGACGTTGCACCACCCATCTGAAGGACGAAACAAGAAGAGGTACTGACTCTCTGTGTTTTCTTCTAATGAAAAGTAAATAACGTTAAAAAATACATCTTCATTTGTTTACCGTGGCTTCGTCATCGTCGTCGGCGCTCTCGCCATAACTAATATAAGCTAATGTTGCAACTTCAAAGAAAATTTTCTCGAATTAATAAAAAAGCGAAAGAGTAACGTTCTCGTATTTGGTAATTCGATATGGTCGGTTTGCGAAAGTCAGCTGGAAGTAATGAAGGTTATGCTTGTATAGTTTGGAGTACGTCTTTGAGTAAACAAGCATACGTCTTGACTTTGTCGCAGCGGTGAAGCGGCAGACTGAAAGCTTCGACTTGTGAATCTTTGGTATAAAGACGAATCTCGCGAGAGTGCTTTTAATTACAAATTTTTACTCTGGTTTATGAATTATGACAAGTGAGGTGTACAAAGTGAAGAGGTATTTGATGAGGGTTTACTTCTAAATGAAGATTTTTTTAATTTTTTAAAAATCACCTCTCTTTTTGCCATTTTACATCATTTTTTAAAATACGTATTTCAACAATTTTTGTGCTTACTTTATTTTTTGCTGTATTTTTTATCCAATTCAACCTCGTCCTAGTTCCATGTGTTTTTTAGTTTGGTTTAGTGTAGGTAATGTGTATTCCGTAGATTATAGGATTGAATAGGATGTACCTACTTTATGCAACTAGGTCTAGGTGCAGAATATCATGTATCTGATTGGTATTCGTTGAGTTGTAAAACCGGTTTTATATTAAACGGAGGGGATCTGATAGGCGAATTTATTAATATTGGGATCTTGTAGCGTAAATGGGATTATTACGTTTACTACCTTTTTCTTGCGATCATTACGTTTATCACTTAGCATACCTTTCATACATTCGTTACATTTTTTCTACGTTTCGTACCGTTGTACTTTGTCAACGTGTGAGCGGTTATGAACACGTAAATACATCAACTTTAAATAACTTCCAATATTAATATTCGTATTTCTCATTACCTAATTAAGTAGTAATCCATCAGTAAGTGATTAAAAAATAATTGTAGTCGCATTTTTAATAATTACAGACACGTGTCCCGTGTCAGCATAAGGATCTAAGGATGAAGGAAGAAACATGAACCCGTTCTCTCACTAAACCAACAATACGCACTACGGACCTCAAAATCCAGAAAGTAAGTCGTCACTAAACCATGACTATTGTTTGGTAAATTTTGATCCTACCTTTATTTTTAAACAATGATGCAAAAATATGTAAGTACACCTTTCAAAAAGCTATACTACATTAGGTTTTTCAAGTACAAACAGATGGCAGCAAAGGCATTCAGCTTTTTTCAGGAATTTCTTCTCAGTTTGAAAGGAACGCTTTTTTTTTTTAATCGCCATGTACAGCAACAGAGGTTTGTGGGGTTTCTTGGAGATGTTTTAAGCCTGTTGCCGAAAGGGAAGGGAAAAGGTTTTGAATTTTCATAGGATCATCGAAAGGAATTTCTTTTGGGTCATCTGACGTGAAAAACAGCGATTTTCTTTTTGGTATTTTGCACAATGAAAGAGAAAGTGGTTGACCGAAATTTGTGTGGAGCAGATAAGGCATATTGGAGGTTGTTCTTTTTTTGGAAAGGTATGAATGAGTCAATGAAATGAGGCTTGTACGAATTCTGGTGAGAACGATATCGTTGCGTCGGGATAATTTTGAGGTATTTCTTGAAAAACTGTCATTTTCGATATTTTCAAGTTTGTTGGTAGAAGAAGTGTTGGACCAGAGTTGCTGTAAAGAAAGGTAGGTATTTGATTGAATGGTGCAGTCGAGTATTGCAGTTAAGGAAGAAAGGGTGTCTGAGAAAATTACGACATTATCTAGGGAGAAGTCATGATTGCAAGGAGTTTAGCCGAGAAAACTGAAAATTGAGGAGGAGATATTTTTAAAAAACGAACTAAAATTTATAATTTTTTTCCGGAGCTGATGAAACCGATTAAAAAAATTATTCATTTACATGTTCGTGCGAACTTTGCAAAAGAACGTAATTAATAACCAACGAATCCAAACTATTCGGAAGAAGACAAGTGTACTAAGGGTCGAATAGCATTACGATGACGATGAAGAAGGGGGAAAAAAAGTTAATAAAAAAGAAATAATAATAAAGCGGCGTATAGCGTAATACGCTAAGTGATGTGTGAATGTGTAATAAACGCCGATGGCCGAAGAAAAGCAGAGCGAAGGAAGTGGCGCGATGGTGAAAGCGGGGCGTAGAAGGGTAAAGCAGAAGGAGGAAACAACCTAATAGAATATGATCGACTCCGGTTATTAAAAACGTTAAAAAAAAAGGTATTATTTTACCAAAGCGCGTAGATGTACGTTAAAAGTGTAAGAAAGAGAAAGAGCGAATGCGCAATTGAAAAAAGACGCGAAGACGAAGGTAGAAGTAAAGATACTTCTATCTGTGCGTGTTGTATATGTAACCCTTCCCCCGCGCGTAATTCCCACCCTTGTGAGGGAACGCGAGACAGACGATGTAGAGGCGCATGCGCGTTCGCGGCACCGCGACGCGCTCTACACGTGGATGGCAAAAAAGCGACGAACTACCGATGCGATGTCCGAATCGGAAGAGTCGCAGTTGTTTGAGTTAAGGTACGAATTTAGTCGGTGTTTTGGTGTTTGAACGTATCAGATGTATGCGCGTACCGCATTCGTTGTCGTGTATATGTGTTGTTTATTGTAATTTTATTTTATCGATGATTATTTGAAAATTTTTTCGCGGTTTTTGTAATTTCGATACGCGTTTTTGATGGGGTTCGGTTTCGAAGTGGTTTGGTGATAGGTGGGTTATTTACATGTCGAATTATATACCGTTTTGGTATTTTTTTTGAGTTATCGCGTCGAAGACGACGCTTCATTTCGGTCACCAGCCTTTTTTTCCAATCGTAAAGGTTCGGTGGTTTTGTACTCGAGGCACCGCAATTACGGTGAGTTGATGTTTGATTTATTCGCTGGGTTTGGGTGAGACTTGGCCAGGATTTGCCAGAGTTTTGGTATCGCAGATGCCTCGATGGCGATAGTTCGTCATATATTGACGACTTTGTTTACATACGCGTTCGACGACTTGAGAGAGAGCTACTTGGGGTGAAATTATCGCTGAAATGAACCACAGGGTGTATGGAAGTTGTTTGTTGGAAATGGCAAAAACCTCGAATTTCATTGCGGTATTTCGAGCACCCGATAGTTAACGAGTTTCGATTGCCAAAAAAACACATATCGCTTCGATGATAAGGATGATAAGCTTGTGACGGATTAACCGATCATTAGAGTGGGCTAATTAAAGCATATACAAGGGTGTGAGTGTGTTTGTGTTGATGATTTTGTTGTTTCATATCTACAAAGTAGTCAAAATGGACGAGGTAATTAGTGAATTCGTTGATTAGCGAGATTCGGCGTTCTTAAGGAGGTTTTTACGTGTGTACTTTCTTTCGTATTCTTAACGACGGCGGCGAAAAATGAAAAAATTGTACGTAATTATCGAAATTATCAACGCATTTAGACTCGATTAAATGATTCTACCAAATGAATCGACTCGTCCTTGTTTTTTTCACGAATTTTTTCCAGTTAAAAGTTTTATTACGCGGGTAATGAAGTGAGGTAGAGTCAAAAAAGTAAAAGCATCGAGGAAAATTGAGCTACGAAGGGAAAACGTAATGATTTTTTTACCGTGATATTTTTACTTATTATTTTGGAATTAGCGCGAAATACACGTCGAAGCTCTAATAGCGCTGACTTCATCGAAGCACGCTCGCTTCGTGTTTCGCAAAATATAAAGATTTTTTCGCCTTTTTCCGCAATTTTTTCACGGTCGCTTCGTGGAAAAAAGTAAATCTCAAAACACCGGTTGTTTTCTCGGCGGCGGCGTTCCTAAGCGGAGGATATATTATGTCTTTGGGGTGATTATCTATACGTTGAAGTATATGAGCCGCAGCGTTTATACAAGATGGCTCGAATTATAGCGTGTAAAAAAATATTCGGGGTGAGGGGATTCGGTGGTGCGCGAATTTCGACGGCGAGTCTTCGACGTGGTCGGTGACGGGTATTTTTTTCTCGAAACGGAGGGTGCTTTAAGCTAGATGTTGAGTCGTTATGTCGTCCGTTAACGTTGTAAAAATTCCGAATCAGTGAGTTAAATTGTGGTTGGGGTGTGGATACGAGTTGAGGTATTTTTTGACGGAAGTAACGAGGGTTTGGGGTTCTTCGGTCAAGTTTTTCTTCGTGAGAGTTTTCTAAGCAGTCAAGCCAGGGAGGAAGTATGCTGATATGTAATTTAATTTTTTGAAGTTTTGAAGGAAGAACCAGTTTAAAGAACGTCTACTTTTTAAGGAAGATCACTGCAATTTAGCTAAGTGTATTTTTTTCTATAATTTTTTCCTGGGTTTTCAACAAATTTTATGTTTTGCTAAAAACATCTCATTTAATATGAAAATCCCGCCTTGTTTCTTGGAAATTTTGACAATTTTCCAGTCATCTTTTTAAGGAAAATATTACAAAAAATAATGTATTAAAAAATTGAATTAAAAAATGAGGTCGGATTGAAGTGAAAATGTAGTACACTGTTGGGAATTTCTGGGCTATTAATTTCTTCTGATAATGTGATGTTTACCATCGGCTGTAAAAATAATGCTCCAGTCTCGTTTGGAGACCTTCTACAAAAAATTTAAAAATCTTTTGAATTCTTTAATCGACCTTTTACAACAATCTGCGAACGATTCGCTTACCTTACTTACTTATCCTTCAATAAATTTTTTATTTCGTAAAAAGCAAAAGACATGTATTTTGAAGAAGAAAAAAAAACAAAATCAAAAATTCAAGATTCCATAAAATGGCGAAAAAAAAGCGGAGAATCTTATAAGAATCTTTGGCTGAAAAATTTTTCAATTTAGGTATATTTTTTTTCTGAAAAAAGGGAGAAAATTTCGAAAAAATTCTTAGCAAGATAAACTTGTGAAAATAGATTTTTTTTTTCAACTTGAAAAATGTTCAATAAAATATGCGATGTACCGGTGTAATTTTTGTAATTTTTTGAGATAAAAAAAACATTTGTGATTTAAAAGAAAATAGTATTTCGCGGTAATTTTATCTAATTTGGGCACCCTATATTTTTCTTTCACGAAGTACACGTTTAGGAGTCTGTACGTGGCATGATATGGGTACATGGCGTTAATATACAAGTTATGTTGGTTGACGAACGAATATTAATTATGGAAAAAAACCTAAAACCTCGAAAGAATGATACGTAAACATGTGTAAATAATCATAAATCTCGTTATAATGCGCGACGACGAGAGCGATGAATTATTTGACATCGGTTAAGAGAAAAACTAAAACCGTAGACGATAAAATATACCTATCATATGCGATGTCTGCGACAGGACGTTATGAAGATTTAAATAAATATACAAGCGAAAGGTGGAAACGAGCGATTGTACCATAAGGTCGACGAACATTTGGGTACGAGTATGAGGCGAAAATTAGTCGGATGTGTGCAACAGTGTGTGCTCGATTAGATCTCGGACGGATGGCGGCTTCGGGAGAGTAAAATCGCGCTGACGAGTACCAGCTACGTTTATTAGCGTTTTAATGACGGATTCGAGGTGTGCCAAGGGTGATGGATTTTTACGATCATAAAGACGACAACGATCGTGGTTCTGGAAAGCGATACTCTGAAGGTGGAGGCGATGGTACAGCTGACCCGATATTGCACTTTAAACGTATATCCTGGTGCGTACAATCATACCGAGGCTAAGTTATAATTTCGGTAATGACACATCAGCCGGAGCGTTTTTTTTCTATGGAAATTAACCGCGTCTAATAAGCGCCTTAATCGGACCCGTATGTCGGTGTTCTTCGAGATGCCTATGGAAAAGAACAAAAGGTAATAAAGATCGAGTCAGAGGTGTAATCGATGACGTCTCGAGGTACGATTCTACGAATTCGAAACGATTACTGGCGCGTAGAGGATTAAAATGCGAGGAAAATCGAAGTTATATTGGAAGCGGAAGGTGTGAAGTGACGAGGTGCTAATGTAGTTGGATTCGATGTCCCATATAAAGCAATGATCTAATCGTTAATTCTTACGTGTGATGTGGAAGAATAAATTAGATGCGAAGGAATTCGTCTTGAAGGGGATTTTCAGCAAAAAAAAAATATGCGACGAATTCAAAAACTTTCGCGATGTAGCTGTCTCTATCTTGATATCAGCGAAAATTCGAAAAAAAACCCTCCTCCTCCCAAAGAGGAACAAACCTTAGACAATGACAGCGTATGAATTACCATGTTGTGCATACGCAGTAAAAACGTTCGTTACTCCGATGCGCATACTGTTTGAGGTTTGTTCCTCTTTGGGAGAAGGAGGCAGGGTTTTTTCGAATTTTCGCCGATATTTAGATAAAATCTTTTGAAAATCTATGATTATATGATTTTTGTATTTTTATGATGATGAATTTTGGAAAAGTGACAATCTTTGAAAATTTTTTTCTCGAAAACAAGAAACAACACCACAACAATTTTTTCATATGTTGTTTAATATGAAAAGAAGTATAACTGAGAATTTTTTCAAAATTTTAGCTCATGAAATTCATATTTTTTTTTGCAATTTGAAACTTTCAAATCATTTTTTTTTCAATTTGGTGATTTCAAGGTAACTGTTTTGACTTACGCTTTTTTGGTATCTCAAATTGGAATTCTTCTTTCCCAACTCTGGTACCGTTCATATTGATATCTTCGCGATTTCTTATGAAACCCATCGACATTAATTGGCTCGTTGTCGTCCCTACATCGAAGAATTCACGCGATCTTCGTCAGATTTCTTTCAACGGAAACATCAAATAGAATGCGATTGAAAATTGGGCTTTGAATCTTGGGAATATCTGCGAACGTGGTAATTAAACCGTCGAAGAATTCCTGGCGATGATTGCGGCTGGAAATAGTAGCTGTGGATGTCTTGGTGGGATACGTCGGCGAGTCGATTTAATATTGTTAACATTTTTCGTTCGCAGACAAAATCACCCCATAAATACGGCCGTTAAATAGTAGTAAAGACCTTGTGAACAAATTAAGTTATAAAGTAGACGAAAATAACGACTACGCGATGGCGACAGTGGCCGCAGCGGAGGTCTTACTATCGAGGATGTGGGAAAAAAAGGCTATAGGAAGCGGCTCGCTCGATTAGGGAATTTTGTACATATTTTTTTCTACCTAAAAAAAGAAAGATCTTAAACGATGGCACGATGACGGTATTTTATGGTTAATATTTTTTCGTTGACGATAGAATAAAACGCATTTCGTTCACGAGATAAGCTGTAGGTGGTCCGGCGACCGGTTTGCGACGGATTGGAGTTTTGGTGCGGAAAGTGTTGGAAAAAAAAAGGCAAAGGGGGGATAGTAATGGTTAATTAATCCGTCGAATATATCTGTATAAGCGGGCTAATTAGCTGGTCATTCTGGTAATCGGATATTTTTATTACTTTGGCAGCCGAGTAGTACGTCAGCCTGCATACTTTGTATATCGGATGGCGATATACAAGTGGAAGGAAAAACGAGATGAAATCTGTGGACGTACACGTATAGTCAGAGTCACGTAGGTCGAGTCGGTGTACGAGTATGGTGCAAGACGACGGCAGGAGCGCGATGCGCGAGGAATTGAGGATACATGATTTTCTCATATACGGAACGAGTTGAAAACCTAATCGAAGGTAGTTTCGCTAATTGATGGAAATTTTTACGGTATCTGTGTGAGAAGAACCCTTTCTCGGCGGGTAATTTACGAGCGCGTGTGTACGCTCTGCTTTTACGCTTGTGCAGAGAATTCCTTGTTCGAGACTGCGGATAATTTGTGGCCGAACGAGCTAGTATGTGATTTATTTTTGTGAAATTATAAAAGAACGCGGCATGAGGAGGTGGGTAATCGGTGGTAACCCATTATTGGTAACTTCATACCGTGTTATTCGGAGTCATGTACGGGATCGTAACGATCGCACGGTGTAATTACGGAGACTGGCCAACGTTTATGATGAGTCGTGGTTTTTTCTCATTTCGTTCAGGGTGGACAACGCGAGTAGGGTTCGGGTCGGTATGTGTTTTAGGAGGATTTGCTCTCGGTAATCAAGTTAATCGCGATACTTTTATGGTTCGCGTGAATGACGTCGAGGCGTCAAATTTGATTGGTACGATCGATGGTATAAATAATTAGACTTGTAGGTGCGTATTGCGTTTGTGAAGGAGCATCGTCGAAGGGATGCGAGCCCGATGGAAGTATTCGATTTCGCCCGCATAATGCTAGAACCGTGGTCGTATTACGAAAGTATTAAAATTTCATCGTGCTCGTTGCACCGTGTCCGCAAATCGAATTACATTATAGAAAAAGGCACGAAAACACTCGGCGAATTCGCCCGTCCGCAAGCGCTCCGCCGATTGTTGTCTGGATGGCCGAGCTCGCTTGTACGATGATCTCGACGAATGCAACGATCGTGATCGGTTTTGCGCGGCAGAGCCGCCGTAATTGCCCCGTTGCAGCGGACGCGCTCCGCGGAGATTTAAATTCAAGTCGTGATTACGTAAATCCGTGGAAAATGGTAATTTTAAAGTAAACATCGTGTCGCGAAGTTGGGGCTCGCGTTGGCAGCCGCAGCGCACCGTGTGCGCCAATATGCGAGGTGAAATTACGAAGAATGAAATCCCAATCGTTAGATGCGAAGATGCGGAGATGGAGATGACGGAGGAGATGAAAATCGCGAACGCAATTTACCAAGATGTAGCTATGAATTTTTCATAGGGTTCGAATTACGAGCGCTGTAAGGTCGTTGTCTTCAATTCGGCGTGTTTTTTTGTCGCTTCGCAGCGCAGATGTAGGTATGCGGTGTTGTATGGTGAATGAACTGTGAGGGGCTTATCGGCTGAGTCGTGCTGGTAAATAGGGGATATTGGATTCCGGAGGTGTGTCGTCGTAATGAGATGAAATGTGTTTTGAGATCGATCTGAAGATGCGTGTTGATCAGCCTTTTTAGCCGGAGTTGGGGGCATGTAATTTTAGATTTTGTAAATTTTAATTTTCTCTCGATGAATTTTAAATCAGTTCTTATCAAATTGCCCGAGAAGAAGGAAATTACGGTAAAAATTGAAGAGATATATAAAAATAGTGTCCTGATTTAATTTCCATTAACTTTTATCTCAACATTTTCTCCCCAAGTTGTCCTAAGCCTCACAAAAACGCTTTAACTGAAGAATTTTGCTTGAGGTGCTGGCAGTTGTACTGTAAATGCAGCGGAAACACTGAAAAATCTGTATATGTATGGAAAATATTCCTCATTTAATTTTCAATAAATTTTCTCTCAAGTCGCACCAAAAGCTTCACAAAATTGCCATCAATATGAAAATTATGGTTTGGTATCTTCCTTGGACGGTTGTATCAGTTGGTCATTTAAAGGAACTGTCTTTCTGAAACTTCTGCAAGTTGACGTGAAATTACATGGAACGCATTTCTTTTTGTATTGCACTCGATAATGGAGTTTCAAGAACACGTATGGTTATCATAATCAAAATAACCGCAAAGAACGGATGACAAGAAGGCAGACCGAGGATCATATACGAAGACTACTTCCCTTCGGTGTACATGTCCGACCGCGAAGAAATAGCCATGGTACTTCCGTTACACAGGCTGTGTGTTCCGCCTTATGACCACATACGCTGGCAACTGGTAGATGCAAAGATACGAGTCTTTATCGAAACGACATATCGTTGGTTTGGAGTGCGTCGCGCGATGCAAGAGGTTCGCATTAGCATGTTCCAAGGCAACCGCAAAATTAGCTTCGGTATGGCAGACCGTTCGGCGCGGATGGACGTCGAAAAAATGGCGAAAAATTGAATAAAATCGTTTACTCGTAAAGCGTAGCTTGTTAATTCGGTCATGGTCGCGTACTATGGGGAAGGCACTTTGGGAAATTTCAATTACGCGACGCGAGACGAGGTACGCGGCGTGGTCGAGGAGGCCATGAAGGATAAACCCGTCACGGAGGTGACACCGCGTCGGGGTGCGAAAATACGCGGCAAAAGTCGCGTAATTTTGCTCTGCGAACTCGGTCAAATATGTCTGCGTCGTCCGAAGCGGACGCATCCGCGTCGGCGGCGGATGCAAAGAGGCATATATTCGCGCGACGTAAAGAATATACGCTTGGGGCGGTGCGCGATGCGAAGGACGCGCGAATAAGTCGCCAAGGCACGAAATACGACGTGAAGTTTGGCCCACAGAGACGCGTAATTTTGCGAAGTTATCGCAAAACATGTCTTGACCGTTGTCTACGTAGCGACGAGTTTACGGAGGGATTTTTTGCGGCGGCCAAGTGTTTACGAAGGGATGTGCCTTGTCGGGTGTAATTTTTTATTAACTTTGGCGACGGTTATCAAAGCGATGGAATTTTATTAAAAGGTTTTGTATGTATCGGCTTCTGCGTAACGTTATGCCGCTGCTGTTTCGGCCACATGCCGAGTAAGTTCCGTTGGAGCGGTGGAGGGATGTGGCCGCGTGGCCTGGATATGTCATTTGGGTGTTAGCCCGGAATTGATTTCGGTTTCCTTGCGTATGTACGGCGTGTAGTGGGGTTATGCTGAAAGTTTACGATGCAAATTGGAATTTGCGAATTGATGAAAGCAGCTCTTTTTATTTGGCGTTTGATGTGATCGGAACCGCTGGTGATGATGGAAAATAAGATGGGGTTTGCCATTATGAACGTATACTACAACAAGGTTTCGAGTTTTTTCTCAAATGTATGTAGAATATTAAGCAGAGCATAGATTTTTATGTCTTTAAAAAGTTGAAAAAATTCTCTTTGTAATGAATTAGAGACCATGATTTTTTCACTTTATGTAAGAAAGGGATGAAGAGGGGTCAATTTTCGATGCTAGAATCTTTTAGAGAAATCTCATGAAATTGAAAAATATTATCCAAATTCAAAATCCAGTGCCAAATCGCTCCTTGGGGTTGCGGATACTCTTTTATCTGCTTCAGAAAATTTATAAAAGCAGTGGCACTTCGTCCTTGACGAAAAAAAAAGCTGCGAAGCTTTTCAAGCAGGTTTTTTTATGAACGTAGTACTAAAATACCACCACAAAGAACCATTTCTCCAATTGTTCTACATAAGTAAGATTGAAAACCGCTAAAAGAGACTCAAAAGTCATGTTTTTTGAGGTTGAAAAGGGGTGGGGTGGGAAGGTGAAAGGTCGATACCCTCAAAAGACGCTATTTGGGCACCCACTACATGTACATGTCGAAGCATGACTTTCTAGGTCAATTTGGGGGGCTGCAGCCATGACACAAAATTTTTCAAGGTCCAATAATGAGAGGCCTCCCCTCCGAAATGGTTTAGGACGCTGATTTTTGGGTATGTTGTACATATTTTGATACTCTATGAATTGGTTTATGTTTTAGCCATTTTTGCTTTTTTCACCCCTCCCCCACCCCATAAAAATGTGACTTATGCGAATTTTGATCCAAGGTCATCCCCTCTCTGGTCACCTAATGGACTCTCCAAAAGAACCCTATTACTCAAATTAGAACTAAATTCCAAAAACAAATTGACATCGATAAAAATGGTCAAAATGGAGTCTGAGGTCCCAAAACAAACTTTGAGTATGCCCCCCCCCACCTCCGCCGAATGATACAATGTAACAACCTTGGCTTTTATTTAAAAACCCGGCTAAAAAAAGGCACGATAAAAAGCGAGCAAATTGCAACGTCGCGGCGACGTTAATTGCCGACTCTCGTTGGTAATTATTTCCGGTATCGGGCGTCTTGTGCGCGGACCACGAAAATTCGGCGAGAAAAGAAGAACACGTTACGGGTTCGAGCTAATAACAACAACGGTGGAGAGAAAGACGCGGCGGAAAAAAGTATACGAAATCTAGTTTGATGTTTTTGAAAAAGCATTAAAGCTCGTTGAAACAATGACTCGTTATGAGCCTTTTATGCGGCGCTTCGAGTGTAGTTTTCTTTTTCGCTTTTTTTTCCTCCTATTTTACCAACGACTATACGACGACGCTTAATGGATAGCCTTTATTTCAATATATACGGCCACTTACACCGGGAGTGTATTGTTTACCTGCAATCTGCGTGTTTTTTTTTTCATCTTTGGCACTGTGTATGTTTTTTTTTTCATTTTATATAAAAACATTGTACGTAATCGTTAACAACGGTGTTGCCGAGTGTAGTATAGGAAAAAAATATATCTGTGTGTTTTTAATATCGGGTTATGTTTTTTCTCCTTTGTTAGTTCCGGTGTCGTGCTTTTGACGATTATCAATAATAGTTAATTCAAAGAGGATTTTTTTACGTTGCGAAAGTTGGAAAAAAAGGCTCGAGAGAGTTTTTCCATAGACGGCGCTGTTCGGTGTTTCGTTAATTTTAATAAAGATTATATCCTTTAAGCCGATTTTTTTCCTCGGCGGAAAAAAGATGTCGTTGGGGATATTTCGTCGAGAGAGAGAAAAACTCGCGTTCACGAGCCGACAAAATATAGAACGCTAGGCACACGTTAGGTCGCGAACGAAAAAGAAAAATACGCGAATATTAGGTAACGAATCGGAATCCGAGAAGGTAGGAGTGAGAGAGAGAGAGAGAGTGAAAAAAAATGAAATTTAAAGTAAAAAAAAAAAGTAAACCGGGCGAAAAGAGGGAAAAAGAGCGAATAATAAAAAACACATCGAATCGGGCACAAGCCAAAGCATGAAGAAGAAAAAGAAACATGGAAAACGAAAGAAAAGTGAAATATAAGAAAAAAAAAAGGTAGAAAGAGAGAAAGAGAAAAAAAATACAAAAGGAATTTGGTATGAAAAATGTAATAGCGATAACAGTAACGACTTCGAAGCGGAAAAATGAGGAAAAAATAATAATAAAGGGGAAATAAAATAAAGACCGAAAGTTTTTCTTTTCACTGGAATAATATACCATAAACGAAAAAATTTTCTTTTCAAATCATGTCAAAACTTTTGCTGTCTTCTGTTTTCGTTTGCTTATAATAATTTTAAAGCGGTAGAGAAAAGTATAAGAAGCGCGGCGAACTTACGCGGAGGAGTTTTTCGCGTGCTCGGTGTTCTGTGTGCGAGTTCGCGTGTGCGGCGCGGAGGTCGCGCGAAGAGCTTTCGCCGGCCGAATTAAAAATTAAATATCTCCGATGGCGGAAACGCTGTGCGAGGCTTGGGCCTAAGTCGACGAAACGAGCTTATTAATATCGAGCAAAGGATATCAACAAAAGCGTAAGCTACTCTACGGGTACAATAAGCGCGAGTGGAGAAAGCGAAAAAGGGAATTAAGAGGAATTTTAGGGTCGTCCGAGTGGCTCTGTTCGCGTTGTTTAAACGAGCCGATCTTGAGAAGCGTATCTTTCGTAATGTTGCCCGACGTGAAAACGTTAATTAGTTAGGTAAACGACGAGACGAATATTCTGAGAAATATCGACGTAATTTTGAGATGAATTTTTTCTCGTCGTTGTTCTTCTCGAGTGTCGAGTGAGAAAATAAACGAGGTGTCGATGCGGTCATCGTGGTTCGAATGGGATTAGCCGAAGCCACCTTAAGGTAAACAACTCGATGAAATTACGCGTATACGCGGTTTCGGTAAACACCGTAATTTACATATTACGCCGAGTAACGCGCGCGTCTGTTTGTCTTTTCATTATTCGTAATACTCGTCGTAGCGTCGGGGGAATTCGACGGAATTTTTTATCGAATTATGTACGACCGTTGAGAGCGTTGGGAATGGCGGATTTTATCGTCGTTTCGATGAGCAACCTTGACGCAGATATTGTGGTGCGGTGTGCAGTAAAAGCTAGTTAGTTATTGGTCATCTTTACTCAAAAGTCCGTTGTTCTGAAGTTTAATCAAAAGGCGAAGAAATTGGCAATGAAATTCAAAGTGGCTGAAATGTGGTGGTGCTGTGACGAGACACTTGAAAACGGGACATTTGAATTGTAATACGCGAGGAAATTGTAGTTTTAAAATTTTTATCATAGACGAGATATGTATTACGGTTCATAGTATCCCCTTTTCAACATTTTATTGCAACGCACTCTGTCTATCGTTTCATTGCAAATTGTTGTGAAATAAGGATTTTTGAATTTTTTTCATGCTTTTGATTATCGTTTCATCACAATGTAACGTGTAACAAACCAAAGAAGATTAGGAAATGTGCCAAATTTTATTTGATTTTTTTCATTTTTTTTTTTCATTAAAATATTTTTAACATGTTTAAGAGGTTAATAAGAAGAAAAAACTTCAAATGCAATGTACCAAAAAAATCGATAGTTCTCGCGTAAAAAAATATTGAAAAATCACGAACGTATGCCCGTCAAGTTAATACTTGCCACGGCGTACTAGCGGGAGACGTACACTTACGCGTCATAACCACTTCTCTAGCATGAACGTCCGTTGTTTTGAGCTAACGTGGTTATGACGTGTTAGCGTACATCTCCCGCTAGTACGCAGTGGCAGGTATCAATTTGACGGGCATACGTTCGTGATTTGTCAATATTTTTTTACGCGAGAACTATCGATTTTTTTGGTACATAGCATATGAAGTTTTTCTTTCTCATCGATATTTTAAACTTATTAAAAATGTTTTAACGAAAAAAAAAATTATCCGAATTACTCCAAAAATTGCATCTAATAACTGGTTTTGATAGGAGTTTTAGCGTGTGCCCAAGCTCTAAAAATTCTAATTTTCTGTTTTATACATATAAATAAATACTGCGTAAATACATAACACGATATTTTTTTTGGAGGGTGTAAACGCTTCTTTGAGGGGGTGAGGCCTCATTTGAAAGTTTTAAAATGCCTTTTGAGGGGCTAAAAATTTTTTTCATTCATCTTCCTCGTTTTTTTTTTCGTTAAACCGAAAACCCGCGTCAAGGGTTTTTGACAACCCCCCCCCCCTCACCTCATAACCGGCATTGAACGCAATTCAAATTAAACTGCCTTTATTGCTAGAAATAGCATAAAATTGAAAAATTAGTTCAACAAATGGTACACTGAGCGGAAGATACACCATTTAAGAAATGAAAATCCGACAATTATGTCGTAGTTGTGTTTTACGCGTGATACTCGTCGTTGTCGAACGCGAGCTACTCGTATATGGCGTAAGTAGGCATGAGGCACTTCTCGGTGTAACATCGACAACGTACGAAGGGAAAGAATAAAATGTAAATTAATTTTATTGCGAGTACGAACACAGAGAACGAGAGCTTTTCAAGTGTACGTAATAGCGTATATACGTCGCAGAGTAATGGCTGGTGGGACGGCGAAGGGAAGAAGGGAATTCGAGAGTACGTACGAGATACGTGTAGTATATGCGGAAAGGCAATCGCGAAGGAGTAACGTACGACCGACGTACGAGTAGATGTTATAAATCTTTCGATAAAATCTACGCGCGTCGCGTACTTAGGCAGCGGAAAATTACCGAAGCCATAAATTTCGAAGGAAGAAAAGTATTTATTAATAATTGTCGAAAAGTTTCCACGGACGGCGGAATGGTATTGATAGCCTTTGATAGGTCCGTATCGCGAGGGGAATTTAATTGCGTAGGTATGATATCGAATATGCTGCGTGAGACGACGCGACGCGACCTATGAAAAGGATAGTTTGATAGGTAAGATACCTATATATATATGATATCAGCGGCGAGTGGAAAGAAAGAGTCACATAAGTGTAACAGGCTTGTGACGGTATCAGTAGTAACGACGGCGGAAACAGAGAAAGGGCACTAAACGAGGAAAACTTGAGGCTGGCGGGGAGGAGGACAAATACGAGAAGAACACGTCTTATTATATGCAAAAAAAAACCAAACTAGGTAAAGGTACATAGAATATTAAAGGCTGTCGATTGTGTGTTTGGCTGTTTCTTTTTTAATATCGTTTTTTTTGGCGCGTTGTTATTGTTGTAATGGTAGGGATACGACAAAGGAGGGAGCTTATACGTCAATGAAAAATCTGCGAAAATGGTGTTTTCGCCGCGAGTCGTCGTTACACCGTAGCAGCCCTGTTCCTGGCCCGCGTCGGTATTCAGGGTTCGCTCCTTTTTGCCATTCTTATCGACCCAATCAGCCCTCAATATATCGTCACTTATATCGTAAATTATTCGATGGCGCTTATCATCGTTGCCGTTTATTTATTCGAAGAAAGCTGATGCTTTTCAGCGGCTGACGATTGTTTGTCCTATATTTTCTTCGAACGCGTACATCCTGTTGTAAATCTTTTCACGGCGAACGATAACGACGTCGTGGGTTGCGTTTTTTACGACGTTTTTTCCTCTTTTTATTTTCCTTTCGTCTTCGTGAGTTTATGTTCGAACCTGTATTATCATATCGGCGGAAAGCTCTCTTTTATGCGGCGTTTCAAATCGTATCGCGTTGAAGCGTGCCCCGACGGGAGGTTTTGTACGTATGAAAGGTAGATTAGGTAAAATTATCGATGTAGGTGATGTCTCGAGAGTTGAGGTTGACACATGAAGTTTCTTAGACGTAATCCTAGCTTCTGATAGATGGAAAAATTTTGGTAGTTCGTGTCGCATTTTTATTGGGTTTTTCTATTGTACACGAGGCCAGAGTTAGATGATGGTTGTTGATTTTTTTTTCTTTTTTTATATGTATCGAGGTCATCAAAGGATACCGAATGACACAAAACGGAGATCTCTGCAATTTTTTCGTTCAGATGGCAATTTTAAATTTGAAAAT
Source organism: Maconellicoccus hirsutus (assembly GCA_003261595.1). Taxonomy (NCBI): domain Eukaryota; kingdom Metazoa; phylum Arthropoda; class Insecta; order Hemiptera; family Pseudococcidae; genus Maconellicoccus; species Maconellicoccus hirsutus. Next base: position 29,647 of record QBDW01001172.1, read on the forward strand.
TCCTCAATTTTGTAATAGTTCTTATACTTACAAGGGAACCTCCTGAGGTGACCGGCTCAGATTTGAACGGGAGTTGGATTTTTGGAAACAACATGTCAAAAAAAAAACCAAAACCAAAATTTTAGCTGCTCAAGTTGACTTTTCGATTTTTGGCGAATTTCTGAAAATTAAAAATTACGAAATTTTTATTAAAAATAGGAATTTAAAAAGAAGAGGTCCAGAAAAACCCACTGGATATAACTGGCTGGAGTTTTCTGGAAATACGGTCAAGTCAGTAGGATTGGTCGAGAATGGAAAGAAACCAAATTTTTAGGTACTCAATCTCTACATTGACGCTTTTTGGAGCATTTTGAAATTTCTGGAGGGAAAGTGAAATCGCGTTGGAGGCTCCAGAACTGCTCGGCTTTGCGATATTCGAACTGAGTGTATTCGAATTAGGGAAAAACTAATATTTCCGTCGACTTAGGTCTGCATCGACAATGTGCTGGAATTTTTTTAAATTCATAATATTTCATTACAGAAAAGCTAGTCCAAAAAAAACACTCGAGGTTGCTGGCGCTGGCTGGAATTTTCCATAAATGTAGCTGAATCGGTTAGGTAGGTCGAGAATAAGAGAAAACCAAATTTTTAGCCGGCTAATCTCATATGGACGCCTTCTGGAGCGTTTCGAAATTTCTGGAGGAAAACGAAAATCACGCGGGGGCTCCAGAATAGATCGACAATACAATTTTTGGATTCGGCTGGTCCGAATTAGGGAGGAAATATTTTTTGCGCGATTTAAAATCGTTTTTTTCCTGATTAACTTTTTTCTTAATTCCGTATTTTTAATGGAAATTTCGGAGTTTTTAATTTTCGAAAATTCGCCAAAAATCGAAAAGTCAACTTGGGCAGCAAAAATTTTGGTTTTGAGGTTTTTTAACACGCTCTTTCCAAAAATCCAACTTACTTTCAAATCCGAGCTGGTCTCCTCAAAAGGTTCCCTTGTTAGTAGTGTTGAATTGCCTAAAAAAAACACTAGTTTCAAGTTTTCTTTTCGAAAATACGATAAAAATCGAAAAATCACTGCATTAGCTAACAATTTGGTTCCTGTGTTTTTCCGATGTACTTTTTTTGAAATTCCATAAATTACACAAATCGAAGGCGAAGCCTGGCGTCGTTGCCTTATCGGTGTGGTATTTTACTGCTTATTCGAACTAAAATATTCCGTATTCTTTGACTGTGCCGTTTTACTGAAGAGGAAAGGAAGTGCGGAAGGAGATTAGCGCGTGATGTGGCGAATAAAAAATAAACGCTGATTATTCGGAAACACACGTGTATTTTTCGTCGAGAATGGAATTATTGTAGACTGCGAAATTTTTTCTGATAACTTTGGTCGGATAACGTGCGACCGGGCGCGTTGCTGTGTAAACACGATAACAACGATGACTGAAAAATTGGCCGTGTCATCGAATCATTTCCGTTCTGTACGAAGTTATAATTACAGGAATTCGTCGAGTACGTATGTACTTGGTAATCCATTTCGGCTTATCAACTCGATACCTCTAACGTTGGCGTAAGCACTTTACGGTGATTCTATTGAATGGCGGTGAAAACCCGAACATTCGGACGTCGTGAATCTTGACAGGTCGTATTATGTGGTTTGAAATTCGAGATACGATAATGTGCGTGCATGCGGCAAGTACCTTCAAATCGTTTCAACCCCGTTCGAACGCTTCCGCCTTGATGTTGGGGTGGGCTCGTAGAGATGCAACTGCATACTGCATCGTGGTTCAGCGACCTCGTGAAAAAAAAAGAAGCGAGTAGAAAAAAAAGGAGAAAATATCTCGCAACTCGACACCGTGCTTCGCTTCAAAGGAGCCCCCGCCAAGATGCATTCAAAAGTATAGAGAGCTAAGTAAAATGCACTCGTAAGCGGGTATACGCGTAGTAACGTCCGTAGGGATCTCGCGAGACGCGGATGCGATCGAGGGCGCGTGGGTGAGTGGATCGGGAGAAAAATGCGTACACGCTACGTACACACCGGTGGTATGTAATGGCGAACCTCGTTCGCGCCTTTTATTACGATGCCTCGTAATGCCGCGAGGGTCTCGTACCTTGGGCCGTATTACGTTTTCTTCGTCGTAGTCGTAATTGTCACGCATGGAAGGGTTATGCACGCCACCGCAACTACGACCACTTCAATATTTCCGCGTACACGATGCGCCGCCGTGCTCGTGTGCTCACCGTACACATACTTTGCAATTACCGAGTCATTAAAAAAAAGCTTCGAGAGCGAGTACGGTTCGGAAACAAAAGACCTTGCTGCGCTGATTCCGTAATCAGTACGTTGGTGAGCTTTTGTTTTCCGACCTTTCCAAAGGGCTAGGTGGCGGTTTTTTCCCTTCTTTTTTCTCGTCTCGTTACCGCTCGTTTCGCGGTGCGTTCGCTACGTGCGATGCAGTTGCGCCCCCTCGCGTCGCCGGACCAGCGAATGCAGTTTTGTACGTGGTGTACGCGATATGCACTCGTCCAAGTACGCCGTGAATCGCGGTGAATTGCTTATGTGCGTAGCGGTGAAATGTATCTCGATAGGCCATCTGCGAGCGTTTCAATGCGTGTACGTGAGATGAAGGGTACGTCAAGGTTCGTGCACGGGGTGAATTTTCTCCAGTGTTTTGTATCCGATTGCCAGCACTTCGATGAGATGATCGTGTGAAGTAAATTGAGTGGTAGTTTGTGATGTTTGTTTAAGGGATTTATGCCGGTGTTAGACTACCATACGAGTACGTTACTAGTTCGCGAACGTTTTCCATATGGAAGATATCTCCATTAATGCATTTCTTCGAGTAGCTTTTGAGAAAATCCGATCGTTAGTTTTTGCGTCAGTGAAAGAGTAATTGTGAAAATCAAGAAAAAACGTTGTAACTGTGTAAAAAAATGATAATTAAAATTGGAAATTGGCAGGAACTGAGGAATCAAGTAAAAAAAACGTGATATGTTGTATAAAAAACTTGAGAAAGAAATGAAAAACAAAAAAAAAACATAGAAACCACGTTTAAAAGTTGTTAAGAAAGCATCAAATTGAAAAAAAAAATAGTTTTTCATAAAAAACAATTCAATTTATTTAAAAAACATCTAAAACTGTGAAAACCCCTAACAAACGATCATATAAATTCAAAAAATTCAATAAAATGTCGAAAATTGTTGATAATTGACGAATTAATTCAAGAAAACGTAAATTTTATGAAAAATGTCAAAAAAACATGAAAAAATGATGAAAAACGCTTAAAAGGTGATTTAACAACATCAAATTGAAAGAAAAATCATCAAATTCACTTAAAGAATTTCGAAAATGGCAAATAAACAACAAGAAATGAGAAAAATATGCACTAAAAAGATAAAAATACGTGCAAAAACGATTAAAATATTTTAAAAATCAATAAAAATTCAAAGATACTATAAAGAAAACGTCAAAACTATGCAAAATGTGAAAAGAACTCGTTCAAAGACCATAAAATACTATAAACATGTTCAGGAAGAACATAAAAACTACTTAAATCAACTAAACTGGGCGAATTTGTTGGTTGAAAAACAATTTTTGCTGGTTTTTATCCTCATTTTTGGATTAATTTATCCATTTTTCATAATTTTTTATTTATATTTTGATTTTTGGCGGGTTTTCACCTTTGTTTGTTGCGTTTTGATAACTTTGAATATTTTTGATATAAATTTTGTGTTTTATTTTTAAAAAATAACAATTTTTGTCAATTTTACGACTTTTTAACGATTTTTTAGCTTTTCACATTGTTTATCCAACCATAAATTTTGTGTCTTGTTCACCAATTTGTCAATTTTCAATGTTTTATTTTCATTTTTTGACTGTGTTTACTCATTTTTTGAGGTTTTTTCATAATTTCTAGTATTTTGAAGTAAATTTTGTGTTTTTTTTTTATTTTTTAACAATTTTTAAGCTTTTTTCGCAATTTTTCAACGTTTTTCCTACATTTTTCGGGTAATTTTTATTTTTTATTCGCAAATCCATCAAATTTTAACGATTTTTAACTTTTTTTCCCCATTTTTTGTTGTTTTTTTACAAGTATTAATGTCTTTGAAGTAAATTTTGTATTCTATTTTAATGAACGATGATTTTTTTAGGCTTTTTACATTTTGTGCGGGGTTGTTTGAAAAAAGGGATGTTTACTTGACAATCTAGTATGTACGAGAAGAGAGGGAGATTAGCTAAAAAAATCGATGTTGCGTGATAAGTTACGTAAGCTCGCGTTAAAGACGACTCAACAGTCAACACCTCTGTAATTTCGGCTCTCTTGTTAATCGTGCCTAAGTTAAAATAAATCATCGACGTTCAGTGAACTGATCATTATCTACGGTATTGACAAAACCCTTCGAACTAACCGACCGCGATGACGCGGAGAAAAAAACTTACCGAAAAACTTGACCCTGTGGCCCGCATTTAGCACATGTTAACCGACTTGCACCTCGGTTTGTGTTTTGGTGCATTTGATGGCGGAGGGACGGTGCAATGGCGCGTAATCGCCGACAATAGGATAATTACGCGTTACCGCTGCGTGTTCGTCATCCCCCTTCGGGCAAACGATTCCTTCGACACCTGATCCTATACGGTCGACTCGTCCGATGCTGGAAATCACCGCAAAACGTATACAGGCCGCGTTGAATTCCGGTACACAAAGCCTTATCCTGTTTTTCTTTTGTACCACTGCGAGAGTGTATATGCTGCGAGCACGTAGGCGAAAAAAGGAGAACGAGGATGAGAAAGGGACCTGGAATACCGGTGTTCCATCGAGGACTAATGCGAAACGCGACCAAGACGAAGGATGGGTAGATGTGCGAGCGAGGTATGCATCGGCGATGGCGAACTTATCGTGGAATCTTTTATCTCGCTCGCGCTCCGCTACCCGTTTCTGTGCTCGTATTTCCCCCATTTAAAACCCTTGTTTGATCCGTTTTAAATTACCGTAGTGTTTTTCGGCACCGTGTTCGTCGTTCCGCTCCATAAAATTTTGGGAACTGGGTTTTTTTCGTTGCTACCTCGACGCGGATTTTTTTCCGATGCTCGTTTAACTACAAATTAAACGCTATCAACAACTTTTTTCGCGGGGGTTTGCGTCGTTTATGCGAGCCTGTGTGCAGTCGTACCCAATCGAGTGTACTTTACTAGTGGTATCGATTTTTATAGATTTTTTCGCGATTATACCAAAAACTCGTTCCTCTGAGTGGCGTATTTTCAAACGATAATACGCGACGCCTAATTTGGCATCGTGTAAAAATTAACCACCCCTTCGTCTGGAAGTTTACTTTAACGGAATTATTAATAGTTGTCTTTGCCTACCCCAATCACGTAGTTCAAAAACGTCTTTTTCTTTTCGTTACGAAAATTATCGCGTCGTTAGAGAAGGGTGATTTGGAAGAGCTCGTAAGCGAGCCGTAGTACAACTTTGATCAACTTTTATCACATATAGTCTTAATTTTTACTTCAAGTTTTCAAACTTGTAATAAATTTTCCTCGGTGTGGTAGCGTTCTTGGATCTTGGGGGAAGATTTTCGTCGATGGGTGTTTTCCAATAGATTCTTTACCATGGTGTCGCCCATATAATTCGCCGAGATTAGAGTTTTAGCAAAGGCTTAGATGTGCGATGAATGTGAAACGTGAACTGATTGGTTTGGAATGTGTGGAAAATGGATTTTCAAAGGATTTCGAAATTAAACCGTGGAGTTGGGTTTTTCACGTGGGGTGTAGAATATTGGGGAACGATTTCGAAGCGTAAATCCTTTTTATAAACAGAGTAGTGCCTTGGATATTGAAGGTGGGCAAATTTTACATGTCATCTTTCTGATGGTATGCAATCTTACCTTTGAAAATGTTCGTATGAAATTTTTCCCCATCTTCAGTGTTGAAGGATTTCTTAAGACATGTTGCATCTTGAGCATCGAAAATATGTGAAATTTACCTGTGACCTTTTATAGTGCTTGAGTTGACCTTGAAAAGTTGTTTTGAAAGCGAAGTAATAGAGTTTCGAATTCGGAAAATAACACCGGATTCGAATTCAGCGACCTCGAAAACCATATAATCGATATGTCGCATGATATCTTATCACTTTTGAATCATAGCTCCCCATTTATCCCCACCATTTTTTTTTTTCATTTTTAGAGGAGCAGTCAAGTTTTTCACTTTTATGTGTAATCGTATGTAGTTTCTTAATTTATCAAAATTTCCAAATTAACGTTACTTTTGATGACTATCGTCGTCTTTTTTGGTGAGGTTTTTATATTTGGAGAGATGATTGAGGAAATGGGGAGGTATTAGGGGAGCAAACGATGATTTAGTGATAAAAGCCCTTCATGTATATCGATTATGAGGTTTTCAACGATGACGAATCGAAATCTGCGATCCATTATTACGTACAACCTCCGTACGATGAAATTGTGACGAAATTTTTCTTCATATAAAAAAGTAGAGGCCGAGAATGTGGGTCATGCTCTTTATTCGCTTCATCAATGATATCAAAGGAATTTCCTCGATCGGCTTGATTGATGCTTGTGCATTTAAGACGCCCTTTTTTTTTAAATGCAAAAAAAACTTCGCCCCAAAAAAGTACTAAAATGGGAGAAACGTTATTTCAGAACTATTATTTTTCATTTGCCGCTGACATCGGTGTATTCGATTTTCCGAGCTTAGTTTCCATTAAGGTGGGTTAGATGTTTTTTTCGCGCCGTAGACGACGGCGACGACGTTATTATAAAATATCGGTATTTTGCGAGCAATAACAAGAGCGTTAGACGTGTCACACACCAATGAGAAAGAGAACGTAAAGTACAACGAATAGGGCCGAATGAATGGCGTAGACAGGGAGAGAAAATCACGTCAATCCAAAGGCTCTGGGAAAATTTCAGCGACTACGACGAGACGACTCGTAGGTATATTAGAATTGAAACGCGCCGATTTGAAATTAATTAAAGCCGACAAAACGTACGACGAAGCATCGGCGAGAGGGTTATACAATAAAATTATAAACGGAGAACTTAATCGAATAAACGCGTATTGAAAAGGGTACCGGTGGGAGGGGGGGCTTCGTGTCGCGAAATAAAAAAGGTATAGCGCGCTCGCCCTATACTCGGTATATTATTTGTAATTAGAGAGTGTTTGACGTACAATACGATTGTTTTATTAGGGTCGGTGGTCGTTTGTCGATTGTTCGGTTGGAATTGGGAAAACAAGAAGTGCGTGCACTCTTTTCATGTCAAATATACGCGTCGCCGAGCCGGAGACGGGACATTGTATGAGATGGCGTATATATGACGCGGAGAAAAATACCGTTCATGTGACAGTCGTAGTGCTCTGTACGGAGTCGCTTTCCAGATCTGAGTGTTACTCGGCGATGGATTCGAATAATGCGAAGCTGTAGGGGTTACCTAAAATACAGATCCCTTTTGGTACGAGTGAATCGGGTCCTGGAGTGTGTACGTCGAAGGTACGCGATTCGCCTTTGCGAACGTGCGTGCGTTACAAAAATGCAAAAATTTCCATCTCCGAGGTATTTTTCGAGCCGATCTTGCCCCCCTCCCTCGCGCATTTGGCGAACCGTGAAGCGTCGTTTCGACAAAGTATTCTCGTATATGAAATATGTGGAATATTTTCAACGTGTATCGTGTATCACTCGAATACGTAACAAGAAACGACATTCTTCGTCGAAAATTAATTTCCGTTCGCGGAAGTTACCACGTACCTGGGACGCGACGCGTAATACGTCCCGGACGAAGTTTCCAAAATATCGCGACCAACTTTTAAGAGCACCCGGTTTCTCTTCTATATAACGTAATATAGCATAAATTGAGTACAGTTCCGACCCGTTTCCAGCTTTATAAATGCATTATGCAAATCAACTTGAAAAACTTTCGAGGGTTGGTCGCGTACTAATATGACTGGCACTTCTACGAGTGCTTTAAATGATACCGAGCACCTTCCACGAATTCTCGAACCGCAACAAAGATTTTACCAGGCGAGATTATACAGCTGTGACAGAAAAAGTGGTTTTTTACTTCCCAATGTCAGAAATAATAAGATGACTAATCTTTTTTACAATTTAAATATCTCGGCAAGATGTGAATTTAAGGCGTCGTGACAAGCGATGTGATTAGGGGTGGAGAGGAGGTGAAAAAAGCGACTTAATTATCGGTTTTCTTTTCGCGCGCGTCAACCAAGATGTGCTCAGGGTGGAAAGGTGGAACAGATGTGGGATGAAGAGGCGTGAACGGTTTCGAGTTACGAGATTTTGGCCCATCGGCTCATCAACAAGAGGGATGCGAAATTCCGGCGAATAAGTTTCGGCGTTTTTGAAATATCAAAATATATTAGACTTGTAGCATCGTAGGAAATTTTTTCGTGTTTCGTTTTATATGTAAAATGGATTTCAATTTTTTTTTCCATCAAAATTTGATAACACGTAGGAGTTTAGCGCGATAGCGCTTTAAAAAGTTAATGCGTCTTCGATAAAATTACGAATACTCGACGTCACAATCACAAACTTTCAATGTCTGGTCGGAGAGGGGTAATTAAAAATATGCTCGTTGTACCGGCTATCTATTTTAATTGCAATCCTAGGTGTCGGGCGGTCGACCGGAGCGCTCGTAATTGCATTAAAAAGCGATATTTCGTCGGCGTAGTGGAATAGAGGGGGTTGGGGCGCCGGGGAAGATGTACTATGTATAATAAAGGTGCCGATACTGCGATAGCTCGTCGTTGACCCGTATGCTGACCCGAGACACGTATCTGGCTGGCCCGAAATCTTTTATAACAACGTTGTCAAATCCAAAGTTCCTTCATTAAATTATCACCATGGTCGCCGCCGTCACCGCCGCCGCGAGAAAACTATAGCTGAAACGTGTACTCGCTATGTTTGTTGCGTAATTATGGCGACGTAGCGAAATTGCTCGCGTAGGATGTGATTTTGAAAAATACCCATTTCGAAATAAAACACGACGAGAATACGAGGTACGATCGGGGCGTATTTAAACGACAAAACGACAACGATGTCGCGGCAGGTGTAAATAGAAGGGGGAACTCAAAGTATAGCGAAATAAGGTATCTCGACAGATATCTATATTCAATTACAAGTACGCGTTTCGAGCTGGGATTCTACGACGAGCGGTGTATAGTACACGTATAGGTAATCATTGTTATGATAATAAAGTCGTTATACGAATATAACGGAAATGGCTTACAAAGGCGTATAGAGTGAATTGTACCGACGACGTCGCGTAACATAAGCAGAATCCGAAAGCTGCACGAGTGACAGGGACGAAGAGATACCAAAGGTATGATTTCTGAGCATAGCGACGATTGCATTGCGCCGTCGCGGCGGTCTAGTTGAACATGCTTTTGGAGTGATAAAAAAAAGTACGAAAATTCGTAGCGTGTGAAATTTGAGGACGCGATAGCGCGACGTGTCAACTCGGAAAACTCTCATCGGTTACCTTAGAAACAATTTCAATTTTGAGCTTTACCAATGCGACGAGCAGCGAAGAAAAAGGTACAGCCGAACGGAGATGAAAAGCAAAAAAAAAAGGAAAGGTACATATAATACGAAACGAGAGAATATTCAAATTCCACACGAAACAAGAATTACTCTCGGTATGTGTGTACGTATAGTGTTGTGTGGAAAGAGTGAAGCTAAACGAGGAGTATGGCTCGAGTATGTGACCTGGCGTGGCGCTCCAGTTGTGTCTTTTTTTTTTACCCTATATTTGTTTTGAGAAGTTATTACACCATTACAATAACGATTACGACGACGACGCTTTATAGTATTCATTTTTCACAGTTCCCGAACACACAATTGTATACACGTCGTGGATGTAATTTCACATCTGCGCGCACCCGAAGCCGTCGCCGAACTTAGTTATTGTCGCCTTTATCGTTAGTGCGTGGTGTTTTTCTGGTCAAAGGGTTAGTGATGTGGTGCAAAGAGGGGGACTTTAATTCGGCGATGTTTTCTGGAGCAGCGGAGATGGAACGATTTGGAGAAATTAATTAGGAAGCGTCATCGATTCTAACTCCAGGAGTACGAACGGGTGCAATTTGAAAGCTCAACGTATACGTGTCGTAAAATTCGTCAAGTGCGAGTTACGACCAAAAAATGTGACGCGTATGAACACATATGTACGACAAGTTGAATTTACAGCATGAAAATGTGACATATTCGTACTGTACTGCGCATAAGGTGCTGCCTAGACATAGAAATGTAAAGTACACGTGTCATTTAATGATAAGTGCGATAAACGACATGAAAATGTGACTCACACGAGTCGTATTGAATGATCAGTACGATTTACAAGATGAAAATGTAGCTTACACGTGTCATATTGAATGATAAGTTTGATTAACGACATGAAAATGTGACTTACACGTGTCATACTATAATATAAGTGCAATTTACGACATGAAAATGTCGCTAACAAGCGTCATATTGCATGATAAGTGCAATTTACAACATGAAAAAGTGAAGTGCACGTGTAATATTGCGTGACAAGCGTAATTTATGATACGAAAATGTGACGTATACGTGTTGTACTGCGCAAAAAGTGCTACTAAGACATACAAATGTAATGTGCACATGTCATATTGTACGATAAGTGCGGTTAAAGACATGAAAATGTGACTTACACGTGTAATATTGCACGACAAGTGCAATTTGCAACATACAAATGTGATTTACACGTGTCATATTGCATGATAAGCGTAACTACGACGCGCAGACTTGACGTGCACGTGTCGTAATATGTTCTTAGCGCTGGTTATGACGCAAAATCGTCATGTATATGTTACGACATAGAAACAATCAATTTTAAGTAAAAATAACGCATAAACATGACGTTAATTAACTACTTTTTAATTTGACGTAATTTTTTATTATAAATTCATCTCTCTTTTACACCAAACACTAAAGGATGGCGTCTTACGATACTTCGTAAGTGTAGTACAATTCTTCAGGTGGGGTAAATAAGTGGTATATGCGACAATACGCGACACAACGTCGTATCCTTTTCGAAATTGAAACAGACACCGCAAATTAAACTTGGCGCTAACAATACGAGCGACCCAATTATACCGGCATTCTCGAAGTTATACGTATGTACACGTCTCTCTGCCTCCGGCGCTATGAATAGAGACTACGGATCTCGACGTGAGTCGTATTTTCTCGCGAAATCACCTACGACGACGAAGCCGAACGAGCAATAATTCTCGCAGAGCGATTGTAATACCGAACATAAAACCTAGTCAATTTATCCGAAAAATACGGCGACGAATTCGTAAAAGTGAACAATAGGGATGGTCGGTGGCGTACATCTTGGTTGTCGTATCAAAAGGGCGTAAAAATTTTACCAAATTATTTGTTCGGCTTTAAAATTTATAACGCGGACGTGTACTCGGTGCACGTAGTCTGTAGGTGGTGAAACCTTATCACTGTGAGTCTATATCGCGTCAGCGTCGTATCATTTTTATACGCGTATGCTGGCTTTTCACGAAATAAGCAATAAAACTAGACCTAAAAAGATGACGTAGAACGTTTCTGGGCCTTTATCCTTAAAGCGTTCTTTTTTTTACTACGCACCTCTTTATTAGCTAATAAAAGTCCAATTATGGTCGATGTCCGGTTCTAATAAATTGCCTCCGGTCCATCGTTCCGATTTCACGCACAAATAATTAATTCCGAAAGCCAAACGAAGTACCAGTTTACGATACTGTGGGGAGATGAGGGACGTGCTAAGGGTGTTTTTCATTTACCCCCGGAACGCGTTGCGAGCGAGCAGTGCAAGTCGTCCTTTATGTGGAGCTGTTTACACGCTTATGTCTTCGGCGTAGTCAGAACCCTCGTTTTTTTTTTTCGTTATATTACCTTTTCGGTATTCGGTGCTACGGTTGTATCCTCGTATAAAATTTTTTTCCTTTTAATATTATCCGAGCTGTATTCGTCACGCTCGTCAGTTTACTGTACGCGGTGCATCGTAATAGAATGAAAAATTGAATCGGTCTTTATATACGTAAGCGGGTATGTGTAAATGGATACGTGTGTGCGTGTAAGAAGCGTTATTGTCGCGAAGCAGTTCGACGCGGCGCGTAAACATAGACGAGCCGAGCAGCACCAAAAAGCCACACTCTTAATTCAATGCTCTCCGAAAGAGTTTAAACTTCTGCGGCTTGCGTATTGTGCTCGGTGTTCATTGTGTGGCGTAGATAGTGGCGTATGCACGTATTGTGTGCGTGTGATAGTTAAGACTCGCCGGTACGGGGAGGATGTCTCGTAATCAATTCAACTTCCTTATTTCGTCGAGTATTATGTGTTCGTTTTACCCGAACTCGATGCGGTTACACTTTATGAGACCGGATCTTCGCACGTTTACCAAATATACGCTGTAAGTTTGGCAGAAGCTCGAGTAAAAGTGGATTTACAAGAGCTGCGTCGCAAATTATGGTGTGGAAGAAGAGCGACGAGGGGGTTCGGTGATGGAGGATAGTGGCGTTCAAGTCAGAGATCCCATGTCCATCATATTGATCCCTGTGAAGGAAGTGTAAGCGAAGGGCTACCGATAAAACGCCGATTTGAGTCGCCACTGGTTCAAAATCACCCCACCCCCAAAAAAAACCATATAAATACGTATTTTTGCATTTTGATGGAGATCCGTGAGAGATAGAGCAAAAGCTCATTTCATATAAAGTTTTTCAAACGTGATTTCCCCCAGAAATGTTCATCTCTCGAGCGGTTTCGGTTCGATCTCTCTCCCTTACGAAGATCCACTCCCTTAGAGTCTTCAAAGATGGCCGCACAGTAGTATTTCTCAAACAAAAGATGGTCTTTGAAGGTATCTCAATAAATTTGATCACTATAAAAATTTCATTCAAAGTGGCGGATTCGCCTCAAAATTAAAGAATACACGTTTTTCGCGAAATCTGTCGAAAAAGCATTTCCCCCAATTTTATGCCAACAATATCGCAGATATGGTAACGATGATACTCTGGAAACGTGTTCGAACTCGAAACTACCATCAATTAGGCCACGTTTAGTCCATTTTTACCTTTATTTCGTCTTCCCCTCCACCGCAGGCGTTTCTCATCTCGGTATAATAACTTATGGAAAAGCTCGCCGAATAAAATCGCGTATTCGGTCGAGCGGACAACCGAATTGGGTTGAAATTAACGAACATATTCGTAAGTTGGAGTTGTACGTATTAATTCGGTGTATTCTTTTCTCTGGTTAAAACCGCTCGAATAATAAAGTCGAGAAATTATCGTGGAAGTTGTAAAATCAACGAACGAGTCGACGAAAAGAACGGCAGTAATAAATACCGCGAGATACGCGATGTACGTTCGAAGTAAAAATGCTCATGAATATGGAAAATTTTGGCTTTTTCATTCGCTATGTTTCAATACGGCGAATAAAGAAGCCAGAATATCTTTTTAAAATTATCAAATTTAAATTCGAAAATTTTAGTTAATCGGTCAAAAATTTTTTTTGGATTTTGAGGTTGAAAATGTAGCTGAACTACGTACCAACAAAAGAAAAAATGGGTAATTACAGGTAATTTACAGATAATTTACCGATAATTACAGATAGTTACAGGTGATTTATCTGTAATTATCGGTAATTTACTTGTAAACACAGGCAATTAAAGGTAATTTACCGGTAATTACTAGTCACCGAAAGTAATTTACCAGTAAATACAAATAGTTACAGGTGATTTATCTGTAATTACCGGTAATTTACTTGTAAACACAGGCAATTAAAGGTAATTTACCGGTAATTACTGGTCACCGAAAGTAATTTATCAGTAAATACAAATAGTTACAGGTGATTTATCTGTAATTACCGGTAATTTACTTGTAAATACAGGCAGTTAAAGGTAGTTTACCAATAATTACAGGTAGTTTACCAGTAAATACTTACCGTAAGAGATGTGGTGATTTTTTTTCATTTTTTGTCCGGCAACACTAATGTTGTCGCGAGCGTGTTCAAGCCAAGGCGTATCTGTAATTTTCGAAAGTTCTAGTTCAACCTCGTAATCTCGTCAAATATTGATATGCGAGAAAATTTACATAATATAGCTTTTTACGTTCAACTTCTTCGGTACTATAAAAAAGATTATTACGAAATTTTGCCCATCTACGATGCTTAAAGAGAAAGTATGCTTAAATCATGCCCAAGCGTATCCATAAATTTGGAAAAATCTTCCATGACCGAAATTTCTTCCGTCTAATGTGATTGTTTGATTTGTCAGCATGTTTTTGGTGTTCTCTAAGGAGACTTACTACACGCGAATATTCGTAGTACGTGTTTTTCCGAGCCAGAGCGTCGAATATGATAAAATTTCTGCGAAATCGGCGATTTAAAATAAAAAACGTATACGCCCTAATTTGGATATATCGATACATACATTCGAAATCCCATTTACGGAGATACAAATCGGTCGCGTCGCGTCGTAAAAGCATCGCGGGGAGGGAAAAAAATGCGAATCGCGAAAAAAGAATACGGGGTTACGCGAATAGCGCTGGCGGCCGAACTAACGTATCCATTATCGAAAGCCATTTATAAATGTTACATTAATTTTAAAATATTCGTTAGTAGAGCAAAAAAAGAAAAAAAAAACGCAAACGTTATACAAATAAAAATATAGCCCGGTTCGCGCGCGCGATCGTTATAATAATTCAAAAAAAAAAAAAAAATACCGAACACGTATAAAGCGTTAGAGTGAGAAGAAAAAACGTCGTTATTAATTCGCGCGTGTATTTGTAATGGTGTATCGAGTGCAAATATATTTGTATTGTAAGGCGCGCCGTTTGTTGGGAGTGGGGCGAGGTGTCGGGAAAAATATGCCGAAAAAGGCTTCGCGTTTGGAAATGGAAAAAAGCAGCGTAGACGGAGGAGCGGAGAAGCGTCTAAAAATGATAGCAGAAAAATAAAATTTTATAACTTTTATTCGAAGCGTAAATACCGATATAGATTTTATATCGAGAGTATTTCGGTAACCTACTCACGACGACACAATGTTAACACAATAAGCTCGCTGGAGCGCGATATATATATAGCGGCAAAAATCCTCGATAAAATGAGTACCTATAATATAAAAACGTGGTTAAAAGTTTAACAATTTCTGCAAACTATTTTCATTCCTTTATAACCGTCACTTCTTCGAGTCTTTAAAAAGTCGAAACTTTTAAGTGCCTCGAAGGAGAACGGCGCACAACTCGGCAGCCCCGAAGTAAAACGATCTGGTCGGAGA
Source organism: Maconellicoccus hirsutus (assembly GCA_003261595.1). Classification (NCBI taxonomy): domain Eukaryota; kingdom Metazoa; phylum Arthropoda; class Insecta; order Hemiptera; family Pseudococcidae; genus Maconellicoccus; species Maconellicoccus hirsutus. The sequence goes on from QBDW01001172.1 coordinate 44,935, forward strand.
GGCGATCGGCGGCGGGGAAACGGGGTGAGAGCTAAAGTCAACCTTATGAAGCGTACGTTTCGCGAGCGTGTCTTCCTTCGCGATACGTATGGGTTACGACGACGTGCCATAAGGGTGGAAAAATCATCGCCCGGGAAGCACAATCGTCGTAATAGCGAACGATAAAGAAAATTGCGAGAAGGGTTTCGCCGAAGGAGCAGCGGCGGCGATACGGCGAATTTCTTCGATATAGCGAGTTTTCAAATATGGCCGCACGATAGGGGCTTATATTCGGACGATCTACGCGGATAAGCCTCCGAAGTGTGCGGTTAATCCGGCGAAAATACAAATAAACACGTCTCGATCGCGTACCAACGACGGCCGCGCTACATTTTTTGCGCTTTTTCTTCGCGTGTTGATGTAATTAAACAAAGCGACGTCAATTAAGTACACTCACGCCTCGGTGTAACTTTCTAGCGCTTTCTAAGTTTTAAATAATTGTATCTGGAAGTTGGAAAAAGTTTTTTAGATGACGTGGAGGAGGCGAGAACGACGAAACGACATTGTACGAATGAAACGGGGCGGAGAGAGGGGAAAAAGCTCGGAGACACGAGGCGAATGAATAAAAAAAAGTGTCCCGCACTGTTTGCCTACTCTGCACCTGCGAAATGTAATATCGTGTTTGGAAGAGTTGCGCGTTTCGTGCCCCCCTTGCTACCTTTCGTTGGAGAGCTAGCGAATCGAAAGTCGTTGTTTACATTTTTAATGGGCTAAGTTAATTTTATTAAGATTAAAAAAGTATCGCGGAGACGCTATGCGGTTTTCGACTTGGTAGTTTTTGACATTGCGACGCGAATTGCGAGTTGGCGAATTCTTTGGGCGGTTCGCGTTTTTTTTTCTGGTTCGTCGCAAAATTGTGCTTAATTAGGGCGAAAGTTTTCGGGCGAAGTGCAGACGGAATTGTCGAGGGAGTCGTGAAGGTACCGAGGAGTTTGCTTGTCTAGCTCAAGAATCAGTTGCGGGGATTTGAGCGATTCTCTTGATTCGTGGTGAAATTGCCCTCGCAAGAGGTCTTCGCGAGGAGCCGATGACTCGGCTATGCCTTGGGCAAAGAAGCTAAACCGAAGTCGTGTTCAGCAAAAGTGCATCGGACGCGATTCGAATTTATTCCTCGAATTCCTGGTAGTTGTTCACGAGTGAAAAATCGTGACTGTTAGTGGCTACGGCGTGGCGACTGTGTTCGATGTTCGCGATGTACAACGTTGTTGGAAGACATGCACGGTTGTCGGCAATTCGCCGTTATGTTTGATGGAACAAGGTGACGAGAATTTACCTTTTTCTTCCCATCTTCCCTTCGTCATTCTTGTCTATGATTCACGATGGTCGTTATGTGATAAAAAAACGAAAAGAAGTTCTCGTTGCGAGTTACTCTCGAAGGTGAGATTGCTGAACAAAAAAGACCCACCGAGGTAGGCTCGAATTGCCGTATGATTGGCATTCTGATTAATGAAGTGTCAACTAGACCAGCTCGCGAGTGCGTACGTGGAAACGCCATACAACACGTTGTGTAAATTCACGCTTCTTACTTTTAACCTCGAAAAGGTGGCGTTATATATTCAAACCGCATTATCGTTTGTATACAGCAGTCAATATACACGCTGTATAGAAGAACAATGTAGTCTAACGTCATTCACAAACACGCCCGAGTAAATATAACAAAAGAGAGTAGCCTCGCGAAATATCTCGTAAGTGTATGCAGAATCCCCGTAGTAGTTTTTAAATTGAACCCGAATAACGGATTTTTCGCCCAGCTAAGGTTTGAGGTTTACCTTCCCGCAATTTGAGAACGTCGGCGTGATGAGCGAAGTTCAAGTGATGGAATGCCACTTGGTATGTGGTTTGAAAAAATCCCCCGAAGGGTTTCTAATGTCGTGATCTAATTGGTGTCGGAATTAAAACGACTTAAAGACTCGGGTATATCCTCAAGGAGCTTACGAAGCAACCTGCGAGTTGTAAACTATCGTATTTGGCGACAATTTCGCCGCTTGTGTGATTTATCTCGAATTCGAGCTTAAAAATCTCGAAAATGTCGTCAGATTTGGATTCCCAGCCACCGAAAACCGTACAATCGATATGCATAACGGATTTTCATCATTTTGTGTACATCCCTCTTTCCCCACTCGCACTTCTCCCCACACAATCATGATCAGCTCCCCAATCTTTGAAATGGATGTGGAAACGAGTAAGGAGTAAGTGACAGGGACGTGTATTTTTTTCTTATTTTGGTATTTTTTCTGTATGGTACAGGCTCTACTTCAACTTCACGAGTGCACGAGTAAGGAGAAAGGGGCGTAAGTGGGGCAGGGTGATGGTGAAAGTTCTGCGCCAAAGTAATCTGGGACATGTTTCTGTACTTTTGGTATTGGTAAAAGTTTGAAAATACGAATGTGATAACGTTGTGATGTAATGGTTGAGTTGCGCATTATGTAGGATGGGTTACTCGTGTTGGAGAGGAGCAAAGATGAGGGTCCGGGGAGCGGATTTGATAAAAAATCATCATGTATATCGATTTCATGGTTTTCAGTGGCGCTGAATTCGAATCTGGTGTTAATTTTGCGTTTTAAGTATTAGTTTCAAGTGCATCGAACGGTTGGAGCGAAAAAAGGTGACAAAAAAATGAGGTAGTGAGTGAAAATAGCCGGTTCGTTGTAATTTGGTACTTTTTAATGGTATTAGGTGAATTTTTTATATGTTTGTCCTACCATTTCTTTACGGTGACATAAAAAACGATGGTGTAGTGAGGTGGGGATGACTAATTAAATCCTCGTAATTGTATAATTTAATATAAAATCGTCACGTATGTCCATCGTAGGGTTTTTAACGACGCCGAATTCGAATTTAGAGCCACTTTTTCGTCTCAAACGCGTCGTAAACGTGAAAGAAGCATAAAGACGATTCGCACGAGGGAAGGAAGGAGTCGATACCGGAAAAAATTTCTACTTGTATCGATTACGCGGTTTTTTGATGAAGTCGAATTGTATTCCGACCAAGCGAATGTGGTTTTTCGCGCGTCGATGCTTCGTTATTGTGAATGGAGACGTGTCACGATGCGGCGGTCTTGAGTAGGAGGGCAAAATATAAAATATGATAAAAAAATCGTCACGTATATCGATTGTATGGTCTTCGTGCGCTGCAAATTCGTATTTGACGATGGTTTTACGTTCGAACGCGCTCTAAACGCGAACGCAGCCTACGCGTATGTGGAAATATGGTGCGAAAAATACGAGAAAAATCGTCACGTTCGTCGATTTCACGGTTTCCTGCGACGAAGTCGATGGCGAATTCGACGATCTTTTTTTCGGTTTTCAAAACGACCGCGATTGCGGAACTATATCGGACGATTAGATCGGAATGGCGAGAAGAACAGCAGCGAGATATGAACCGAAGCGAAAAAACAATATTCCACGAATACGCTATAAATTCGCGGATGCTTTTTAATTAACGAATAGAGCGTATTTATAAGGCAATAGGAAGAGCGACGCGACGGCGGGTGCGTTCTTGTAGAGAAACTTTACGGGTAAAAAATTCAATTATACGAAGTTAATATGAAGTCGCGAAAACTCGTTTATTTTATCGATGCGCGGCGATCGTTCGATATACGCGGGTGTATCAGAAACGCGGCGAGGCAAGACGACGCGGAGTCTGTATTATAATTCAACTAGTATATATAATCGTATGCAGCATGTACAGTAAAATCCTATGCATAATTAAGACGGTGCACGTTAGCTTTTCAATTATGAAATTATACGTATTTGGCGAAACGACGCGACGCCCCTGTCTGTTGCTCGTCGTCGTCGCGATGCAATTTCGTCGCCTCGTCGATGTGTACTATACTAGTAATGTCGATACGACGACGTAGAAATTAGAATTTTAATTTCCTCGACGCGCGATTACCGGAAAAGACGTCGATTCGAGGTATTTCTCGCATCGACGAAGTAAAATTACGAAAACGGCGACGTTCGAATATGTTTATATATTTTATAAACGATTTCCGGCACAGCGAAGCGTATTCGAAATTTCATGAACTCGGCAGCTAGCGCGGCAGAGGTGAGAGGGAATTCGCGCAAGAGCTGCGGAAAACCTTTTAGCGCAGCGAAAGTAATTATTATTGGCGTAGGCAGTTACCATTATGAATATGCAATCTACACGAATGGACGTAATATTTTATGCGGCGCGTGAATGCCGCTGCAAAAAGGTGCTACGTGGTTGTCATCGGGGCTAAATTTCGATATTACGACAAATATGCGACCACAGTGAAGTTCAGATTTTACGGATGCATGTTGTGGCATTTGTTCGTGGCTCGCGATGTATCTGTGGCCGAAATGTCAAAAGCATTCGAAGTCGATTGCCTTTTCGGCAAATATCGAAATGGGAAATTTCGACGGTTTTTAGAGATAATAAAAAAGTAAAGGTGGAGGATTTAGGGGTATTTTATTTTCGTCCGGGAGACACAGACGTGAAGGCTTCGCGGAGGAAATTTTACGAGCTTTCGATAAAAGCTACTCGTAATTTCATGTCAATTCTCGAATCTTAACCAAAGGTTCTGTTTGTGTTTCTAGATCCAAAATGAAAATCGAAGATTTTCATCTGCTGAAGATTATCGCATGCTGGTTGGCTGTATTCGTGCTACCTATAACGAGTAAGTTACGCGTTTTGCGATGGATTTTTTCTATTGGAGTAAAAGGCGACGGAAATATCGAAGGAGGGATTTTAGTTGGTTGGAAAGTGTTGCCAGTTTAGCATTCTGGATGCTTAATCTAATTTATAATGGTAGCCGCTTTCTATGTGACTTAATCACGCCAGAACAAGCGTATCGAATTTCGTCAAATTTTGAACGTGATAAATTACCGGTAATTATCGTAAATACGGAAAGTTTATGGTAAATTAGCAGTGGATTACCATTAATTGCTGGTGAAATACACAAAATGACGGTAAATTACTGTAAATTGTGGTTAAATCATTGTAAATTACCAGTGAGTTATGTAAAATAAATTATTGGTAAATTACAAAAATTGACGGTAAATTACCATAAATTACCACAAATTACTGATAAATTACCATAAATTATTGGTATGTTACTGGTAAATTAGCGGTTGATTACGGGTAAATTACCATAAATTACCATAATTCATCAATAAATTACTGTAAATTACCCATAAATTACTATAAATTACCGCGAATACTGCGAACTTACTGTAATTATGGCAACTTATCAAAATTGCATCATAAAATGTCATTTGCGATAGCTAGTTTAACATAATTTTATTTCGCATGATTTCGAAATTTTTAATCCGGAATTTATGTAGCATCTTTTTTTGATACCGAGAATTTTTAATTCGGCGTTATTGAATTATTTTAGCGTCTTCCTATGTTTTGGTTAGTAGATGTAAATAGCGTTTCATGAACTATTCAGTAAGGTAAAACTAGGTCAAAAGAATATTTAGAAGTATGATTAAAAACTTCTTGGTTCATGGATGAAGGATGGCAAATATGAAGTCTGTGTGTACCAATCTCAATGAATTATTGTTCTGGATGCGAAAATTAATTTAGCATTTTTTTTACACGTAGCATCTTATTTTAGAATCCAATGGGCATTTTAGCATCATCTTGCATTTGGCGCATTTTCATAATTTTTTTTGGTTTAAACCGCATAAAACATCCAATTTATCGTTTTTTTTGGCATTTAGAAATTTTTTCACCGAGGCCCTACTGAATTAGTGCGTAATACTTATCAACCGAACGAAGCAGGGAAAATTTGTCTAAGTTATTAAATAACTTGAAAATTTTAGGGCCCTTTCAGGAAAACCAGGTTTAGGGCAAAGTGCCCCTCTCCCCTCACGACAATTCTGATTCTAAATCGTATTATCTTTTTCCAACACTGACCACATGTAAATACGTACTCGGCCAATTTCTCGCTGGTTTTCTCCTTCATTTCGCGAACTCTTCAGCAGCCTTCTCTCGCGTGAATTTCGAATAATACGAGAACGAGAGAAAAACATCGTCGCGTTTATTCAAATATCCCCATATACCGAAACGGAAAAACTTTTCGATATTGCTCGCGGCTCATTTAACGATCCGAATTTAACGTCTTCGACGACTCTCACGAATGAAAAGAAAACACCCGAAGAGGTAAACTTCTCCGGCTCATCTACATCGGGAAATTGCCGATATAACGTCGACGCGCAATACGCGCGGTGCGCCGCGTGCCGGACGACGACGTCGCGCGTACCGCGAGAAAGTAAAAAATGCCTCGTAAAATTTTACGATACTTGAAAAAGTGTACGAATACAATTTCTTCGCCGAAAGTCACCATCTCATATTTGGAGTGAAATAAAAGGTGGTTATCGTTGATCCGTTTTATTGCGCTTTTTTCTTGCATATAGCCGTCTTTCGTTACGTCCAAAATACCCCTTTTTGCTCGCCCCCTCTCTCAACATTTATACCGTTAAAGGAAACGAACAAAAAAATATCCACAGGATTAGATATCTTTATCTCGTTCGACCGAAGTGAGGGGAAAAAAAACGCTAAACAAAACGAAACCGACGAAATTCCAAGTGTTTTCGTACTTTCCTCAACCTTCGTCGCGTTTCATTACTATTTCAACTTTTGGAAAAGGTATAATTTTATACGAGACCGACGACACCGCACGTAAACGAAAAAGCGCCGGATTACACGCGATCGACGCGCTATTTCTCGATGGGTCCACGATATCCGGCACCGGGGCGGTGCACGTATAAGGACACACCGACACACAACCGTCTACGAAAAGGTATCCGAATAACGGCGTCCATCGTCGTCGTCGACGCCGCGGCGCGAATCCAATGATAAACCTTTAGGTCGTTATTACGCTTGAAGTATCAGTAAAAACGTTCTCGAAGCGATTATTCGTTCTTTTTTACGCTATTTTTCTTCGTATTTTTTTTCTCATCTCCAGTATTTTTATTATGTTTCCCCGCCGGTGTTCCAAGTGTCGCGCTTTCCAGCAACGCGAACCGATATTTTAAGCTTTACGAGTCGATAAAAATATTCTTCAGATTTTCAACCAAATAAACGCGATGCAAGGCGAAATGCTCGATTCGCGAAATATCGATTAGATATTGCGAAAATGACCGTTTAGGGTTGAAGGGGTGGAGATGAGGGTGCGGACCTGCGGACATCTATGATTCTTTAGCAACGTTTTACTCTCGAGGAATTCACTCGTGTAAGTTTCACAAGGTACACTATCCACATTTGCGGGGGAAAAATTGAAATAATCTCTGTGGGGAGATCGTGTTTGGGAGAGGAAGGAATCGGTTGCCCTAAGGACTAATTTTTTTTTGATATTCGAGTGCAGGTTTGTTAAGTTGAAAAATTAGGTGCCTTTGAGGTTACCTCTTGACCAAAACTTTAGCATTCCCCTTTGGTCTTTCTCAAAGCAATTTTTTTTGGTAAAAATCAGATGAGACCGATTAAAATGGGTTAAAATCTCACGCCGCGCCGGGTGGAAATATAATGAATTAATGATATTTTTTCGCTTGAAGTGAGCATTTTCCCTTTGAGGCTGGGATAAGTGAGTTGTGGTGCTACAAAAAATGCTACTTCGAATAAAATTTGACGTCTTCCACCATCTGCCCTCCTCATTTTAACATCGTAGATCAATTTACCAAAATCAACCCCTCATCTTCAGCCCGCATCACCTCAGCTCACCCACGTATAACCGGCCAAAGCGCATTTTAGCAAATATGAAACTTTTATGGCAGACACGACTTCCTATCTGGGTGGGCCTGACGTGCTCGTAAAAAAAAATCCACCTTGTAATTACTCGAATAGAACTATTAGGTTAAACGATACATCATAAAGGCTGGCGTGCGTGTACCTCTACCTAGTCACCGTGTAAGCAGACAAACGCT
>QBDW01001173.1:0-11702 GCA_003261595.1 Maconellicoccus hirsutus
ATGTAAAAATGATGCAACAGGAGGTGGAGTTGATCAACATTAATGTACGAGTAATATTTAGCCAACATGAATTAGCCAAATAAATAATTATCTTACATCATTTTCATCAACTCAACGCCATGGTTATCTACTTAATTTAAGGACTTGAGAAGAGAGAGGAATATTTTATTCAGTTTAGCAAGGTATAAGAAATAATGCGAAACGGTTGAATTTCAAGTGCATTAAACGGATAAAGTTCCAAAAACGACGTTTTTCGATATTGAAGCAACGTAAAGAGATGTTGATCAACAATGATACAACATGAACGCATGTTGATCAACAATCAAGCTTTGCAGAGTCATGCTGAGCAATAATTTTCCAACATATATTCATATTAATCAACAACGATGCAACATGGACACAAGTTGATCAACAACAACGCAATTCAAAACATGTTGATCAACAACAACTCAACTTGAAGACATGTTGATTAACAACAACGCAACTTACAGACATGTTGATCAACAATTATGCGAGATATACACAAGTTGATCAATAATGCAACTTACAGACACGTTGATCAACAATGATGCGACATATACACAAGTTGATCAATAATGCAACTTGAGAATTTGTTGATCAACAACGAAACAACACAAAATCATCTTGATCTACAATATTACAACTTGAAAATCTGTTTATCAACAACGATGCGACACGAAACTGTATTGATCTACTAGTACGAAGCGTTGTCTCATCAACACAACATCGCTATCAACTTCTACCGATGTTGGAACAATATCGTATCAATCAACATCGATAATTTTCAACTAACGAACGAAACACGTGAATTCGAGTGACCGCATTTCGAATAGAATAGACAACATATTGCATAAATTTCACACCTTTTACGAAGCGGTTTCAGGCGCTAAAATTAGGCGATTAATTGGCGCATCGTACGTAAAATCGGCGAAATTTATAATCCGCGAAAATTTAACACCGGTGCGAATGTACAGATTAACGAGAACGAGTTTCTATCGCATACGAATGTATTACGGTGTATTCGGATGACGGATAATGCGAGAGGATATGTACGAGGTGGCCGCGACCAACGAGTTATAAATCATCGTTAGCCTCGGCTCGATTATCTCTCGTGTACGTCTCTCTAAAAAGTAATTAAAACTTCTTCCGGCTATTTGTGCTAATGAAAAATCGAACGTAAAGTTATTCAATTTCAAAGACGTTCTCGGTCGCGTATCATTAACGATAAGCGATTTAATAAAAAATGATTTCGTATTTTCTCTTTTTTTTATACGGTAAGACGTCGGCGCACCTGAGTCGTTTTGATTTGCGAGGTGGGTGAAAGGGGGATGCGCGGATAATTTCACCGTAACATCGAGAGCACATAGACCAAGTTAGTATCTCGAGTGAGGTAGGATCGCGCGAGGAGAATACGCGACGTAACGCGGTTTGTTTTAAAAATACACACCATAAAATGATCCGAGGACGATGATATCATTTTGATGGATCGAAGTCATTATCCTCTCATTGAAACGTATTACTCTACGACACTTTATCATGTTCTAATCAAGTGTAACACTGTTTAAAGCTAATAAATTTAGGGTAAACTGTTATTAAATTAATAATTTAGTTAATATCGCCCATACGGTTTTTTTTTTTCTTTTATTTATTACCACGTCTCGTAACTGTGTGTTGCTCGCGCGTTGGCAATTACCATCGCTAATATGTTTTTTATTGTCGTAAAAAATAACGTTGCAGGTATAGCGTGATGTGTATAAAAAGCGACGTTAAAATACACGACGCCGCGTTAAATGTCAAATTTCCAATTTATAACCTTTTCATTCCTTCGTCGTTTTTTCTGCTTTGATCTTTTATTATGTACGAAAGGGTAAGCTCGTGAGAATTGTATCGAGATGAAATGACAGAATTTCTTGACAGAGGGAAAAGGTCACGTGAAGGAAGATGAATCTCCGGTGAAGAAAATTCATTCCAAAATTTGGTCATATTTCGAGATGGATTTTTCTACAAATGGAAAAGGCGAAAAAGCAACGAATTATTTAGCGAATTGATGAAAAATGATTTGAATATTCAATTTAGGAGTTTGGGAAAAAAAGGACAGAGAAAGATTGAAAGAATATCAGAAGCGATGAAATTTTGAGTCCTTGAATCGAACTTCGGGCCTGAAATGAGAATATCAATTACTACGCGAAAAAAGACCACCTCCAGAAAGAATTTTTTTCTCGAAAAATCGAATCCCATTCGACTCATTCACACGTACAATGAAGAAGTTTAAATCATACATTGTATAGAGTTTGACGAGCGACGTTAAAATGTTTATTACAAAGAGACTCGATTTCTTTTTTCTTTAAATATACCAGACGCCTCGACAAGCCCCTTCTTCATCGCGGCCGTTCGTCACTCGGCGCATGTAAATTACAACACATCGCCACGCTGCCGCGAATATTACGCGAGGAAATTGCGAAACACAAAACACGAGCGACAAATTTCGCAGCTCTATTATCCGACGAAAGATCTGAGAAGACGATAAGTTAAACGGAAAGGACGAAAATACAACTTAAATTGTATATCGCGTCCAATCCGCATAATATATTTTTCGCGTTAACCTACGAAAATATTCCGACTCTTTTGTGACTTCTATTTAAGCAAATTTCTCAAGACCGACGAACAATCTTTAATCAATTAAGACGGCTCGTAGTATAGACGACAAATTCGGCGAAAAAAAAATTTCACGAGAAGCGAGAACGCATTCAGCAATTACCACCTCCCCTCCGGCCATCGTACCTCCAACGCTGCCGAAAAATCTTCACAGAAGTGTCGGTCAAAACCGAATCATACGTCCTTCAGAGCTCATCTGTATTACCGCCAGCACGTCGGAGAAAAGATTGAAAAAATTCTAAACAAATTTCGCGAGCTCGCGAAAGGAAACAAGAAAATCAGCGCAATGTACACAAATTAATTACATCTTGGAAATTTTTTTAAATTTTTCGCAAGCGAAAAAAATAAAACGATAAGGAATGACGTCATAGCGACGGGTGACCTTTGGAAAAATTCAGCTGATAAAATTTTCTCGCCAATTTGGTGTAAAAATTGAATTGTCCGGTATCGCGTTCGAGCGTTCGGGCGAATACGCGAAAGAAAATGAGCTAGTGCGATACGAAGAAAACAAATGGCACGAAAAATATGCTAATCAAATTAATTAAAATAGATAGCAAAGCCAATTAAAATTCTGCACAAGAATCGCTACCGAACTTGGCTAATATAAAAACAGTAAATAAGCGAGCTGCGCAGTAAACAAATGTTCGCGCAGCGACACTGGTCGCATCGTGGAAACCATATTTAATAGTTGTACATAGTGTGTGCAATTTCGACTTTCAACCGAACACGCCGACCAAGTTGTATCAAAAAGCATGTAAACGCTCGATTTACACGCGAATACGAACAAATTGTTCGTGACAATTTTATCGTACGGCGTATTTTTTTTCTCTTTCACGCGATATGTCACGTAGTTTGGAAGTGGGCTTAAAGAAGGGTATTCGGAATGCTCACGTTAATTATTCAAGATGGTCGTTGAAAAAAGGGCAACCAACTTTGCGATTAATTTTGCCTCGAACTCGTTGTCATATTGGTGATGAAAAATTTCAACGATGAGCCAAAATCGCCAACGAGGGCTGAGATAATTTTTACGCTATTTATTCGATGTTAATTACGCGAGAAGAAGAACTGTGCCAAAAATGCAGCGGTATCGTGGCCACAAAGGGCCAACATTTTCGGTATTGTCCGTTCGACGAATTTAATGATTCTAGAGACGTAGCGTATCCTGGTCACGTGAAATACGATGTAAAAATTCTCATCGTAAAGATGGACGAAATGAGCGCATTGCACGTCGTATAACACGTGTCGTGGTTTACGATATTCGCCGCTGTCACATGTCAGCGATGAACAAATTCACCGAACGGAGACGTCCGGAGTTCGCCGAACTGAATTTTTCAAGCGTTACGAATAAACGATACGTGAACGTTTTGCTTTTCTATGAACGATATAAATTCCCCAATGAAGATTTGCAGAAATATAGAGAAATAGGATGTACAAGGAGTCTCGTGCAGCCTCCTGATGTAGGAAAGAATCAATGAAATGATGATCCCAAATTATTCGTTGGCTCGTGTGATATTCTTGAAAAATATCGCGAAGCCGGCCGGCATCTTATCGAATTCTTATCAATTTTTTTACTTTGCAGTCGGCCATTTTGTAAACGGAACTAATACATAAAGATAAAGCCAGGAAACGTAGTTTTTACGCGTTTCCTATATTTATTTCGACCTTATAGATTATTTTCGTTGTAAAATTTTCCAACAATGATAAGATGCTGCGAGAAGGAGACGAACAATTGAACGTAGTAGGTAAATAATCTCCTTGAATTACCTTTGAATAAAGCTTCATTGCGTCGAAGAAATTTGAAAATTATCAATATTTATTTGTTGATTTGAGGGACGAAGGGCATAAAATTTAGCGTAGAAGCCTGTCTTTTACTGATGGGAATGTTGCACCCCCCTTCATCCCCATTGCCCCTTGAGGACACTGATTTTTGGAAAGGAAGACCAAAGAAATATATTGAAAATCAATTTCAAAGAAATCATATAAAATGGTGGTCTTTTTGATTGACGACTAAGTAATGTTTCATCGTGTAAATTCTAATGTTAGAAAAAAACGGGTTTGCCAAAAAATTAACAAAAACCATTATATTTTCTGAAAATCCATTTCTCTGGAACGCTGCATTTCGTAAAATATTTCTAATTATTAATTTCTTCGAAAATCCTACTTTTTTTAGAGTTTTTAAGTAATTTTTGGCTCAAACCGAAGTCCGAAGAATTTAAAATTTTTCGTTTCAATGTTGCAAGTATTTATTTTGGCGAAGTCTACTTCTCGTTTTCAAGTCAAAAAATTTGCCAATTTAGAAATTTTTAGAAATTTGATGAAAACTGAAGGATTGCGAAGGAGAAAATAAGACGTAAGAGGTATTCTAATTGAAATTTTGCATTAGGAAAAATAATATACTGTCCAAGTGTAGTCTTCAATTTGATCACGATAAATCCTCTCCTCCTCATCTTGATAATTTCTCGTCGTAAATGTAGCAATAAAATCAGCGTGGAAAAAATATTTAAAAATTATCGTCGAAAATTTTAGCTTCTTGGAATTTAAAACAATTTCCTCCTCCTTTCTTCTTATCTACGCTGATCAATAATACGCGTACGAAAAAAGCTCATACCAGAAGTTCTGGTACAATCTCTTCGTGCGAGCTCAGAAACGTTAAAAATTCCATTTCTAGGAATAATTTTTCGTTAAACATGAAGCGACCAGGTTTTCACCTCGTCGCGCACCTTGCGCTGGCTATAGCGAGCTTACAATAGCTGTATTTCTCCATCATTTACGACAGGAAAATCCGGCTTAAAATAAATTCATTATCATAATACGAAAAAAAATTTCCCGAGTGCAATTTAATAAATGTAAAAAACGGCGGTTCGTTTTATAACGATAAAAATTGAAAATTATAATAGATCAAACAGTATGAAAATGTAATAAAGATTATTTATAATAACTTTAACCTTTTTAATTTCTCAAGAACGTAATTTTTTTCAGCTGGGAAAAAAAAACATCTTACGGAGCCGTGGCACGTATGAACGTAGAAGTTGCGCCCTGCTGGGGTCACCATTCTAGAGCTTATTTATGGCGAAACAATTATTCTAAATATATACTCGCAAATAAAAAATCCCGATCAATTAAAAATCCGATCGGTATTTTATAATTGGTCGCGTTTAGTTCCGCCTATTTGATGATACCTACGCGTGTTTAACTGTTTACCATATTGGAAAACTGATAACAAAATCAAATAAAACGCCGTCGGTGTCTGGACGTTTTGCTTTATCGGTGTAATAAAACGTCCATTTTTATAAATGGCCGAATACAGGTGGCAGAAGCAGCTTGGTAGTGTTTTTTTCTTGAAGCTGTGTGAAAAAAGGCCTTATTGCGAATTTCACGCGATGGGGGGGGGGTGATTTAGGTAGGTAAAGGGTGATGTAAAGTGACTCTCGGATGAAAAAGATGGAGAAGTGTCGAATTCTGTTTAATTCATCTGTTTTTTTTTTCTCTTACGTCGAGTTTCTGTGGACTTTCATCGGCGAAATGAGTTAAAATTTGAAGAAAAGGGCAAGAAGGGTTGATCGAAGATTTTTAGGTTTTTTGTGGAAGGGAGGAGAGTAGAGAAATATTTACAATTACATTCAAATATAATCTAGCTTTTGTTTGATTATTTTCAAATATCAGACTACTCCATTTCCAATTTTCCTTAACTTTTCCGAAAAAGATTCTACAACTTTTTTGACATATTCATCAATATTTTCAGGTCGTAACATGCGTGTAAATTATCAATATGTGAGCTGATTTAATCGTAAAGCAATGTACAATTTAGTGAAATTGTTCAAATGCGTAGCAAAGGGTTAAAAAATGAGTGAGGGGGTTGCCTTTCCCTTAAATTTGCTTTTTTGAGTTGAAAATATTCAAGAAATTTATTTTTACTCCTTTTTTCGAAGAAATCTTGATTACGTCATCGAGTAAGGTACAAGTTTTTTGAGCTCTCCCTTCCTCACTGCCTCTGGCCGAATCATAAAAATGCCTTATTTACTCCATCTACTCCTTTTTGTCGGCAAATTTTTCAAATTAAAGTTGTCTCGTAAAGTTTAAATTTACTCGTGGTTGACGGAAGTGCTGTCTCTGAAATTTGAAAAATGGCTCGAAATAGCACGAAAATTAATTTTATGACATTTCGAGAAGAAATTGAGTTGTAGAGCATTAGTCAATTGGCCAAAATGAATTATTGATTTAATTTCGAGTTCGTTACGTTTTAATCATTTTTATGGGTTTTCCGCATTCCAAGTTACCCTCTCCCCGTCCCTTCTAGAAATGCTCCAAATGCTGTTACAGAACTTGTTTCTGTGATATTATAATTTTTTTTATTATTAATGGATAGTGTCCGCTTTCAAAATTGAAGAGCATATTTTGAAAATTTCTTCAAAGGCTATTTTCTGTATTCGTACTTCTTAAAATTACCTTGAAAACTGAAAATTATTTTTTCAATTTTTAAATGTAAAAAATGTCAAAGATTGAACTAAAAAGTTGAAAGTTACGATCTCGGTTGAGTTCATCCGAAAATTTCGACCATCTGCTCGAGCAACCGGTTGGCGAAAATTCGTGGCTTATCAGCGACGAGAAACTGCTAGTAAAATTACAAATGCATTACGTCCCGCCCCCCTCACTCGCCCGTGTCACACGATTAATATATTTTTTCCGCGTATTCGGCGGCATAGAAGAAATCGATCGATTTAACGACTAATTAATCAAACAACGGCGTGGTAACCGGTTATGTAAACAGGCGCTTTAAAAATAATAACACGTTATAAATATAAATGGACGTAGCGTTTAAGGACACGCGTAGGCACTTAAGCGCCTTCCACCCTTATGGCCGGCGCACATGGTCGAGTTTAATGCCCTGTCCTAGATTGGTTTTTTTCCGTCATGACGCCAGGGTACGTTATTTTTACAAACAAGTTCGAGGTCGCCGGCAAAACACCTCCGTAGGGATCGACGTTACACCTATTTCCAGCGGAGAGGCTAATTAACCTGTTCGAAGCTTTAGGGGAACACCTCCGCGTGTAATTTTTCGTAATATACCTGTCGCATTAATTATATATTTTCCATACAAAGTGGTCGCCGCGGATTAATTAATACTCGCAGAACCTGAATTTCATTCTATTCCAAAATATCGTTGCGGCGGTTTTTTTTTTGTTTGCGAGATGGATTCGCTTAGCGGCTGCGGCAGCGGCGGCGAAAAAAATCGAGCGTGTTTGAAAGTATCGGTGAAATTTGGGTCATTAATGAACGCGAATCTATAAGCGTGATTTTCGCATTATTTCATACTTGGCGATTCATTTTGAAAAAAACACGAAACGATGAACTTTGAACCTACGAAAAGCTAAAGGATTAAAATATCAACTCGGCGTATAAATTAATAAACGAATTAAAAATTAGTCGAATTGAACGTGAAATGTACGTGATACTTACCAATTTTCCATTATGTATTTATTAAAAAAATATATATCTAACGAGTGTCGGCATAGTAGCATTTAATATTTTTTTGAAGGTGAATGTTAACACAAGCTTTATTGATTTTGTTGCCGGGCGAATTTCAGTTAAAACGAAGCTTCGGAAAATTACACCGTTGAGCGGAACGTTTGAAAGTTTTTTCGAAATTAAAATTATCAATTCGTATTACGTGAAAAGCATTATCATATGGCACTATCGAATTCGAACTTGACTAAGAAAAATTAACGATTATAAAAGTACAAAAATTAAGAGCCAACTTTGAACGACATTATTTTGTGGGGAAAAAAAAGAAATACACTGAAGAAAGAGGAACACCAGTGCGCGTAGATAAGATACTAAAAACAGCGCGACCACACGGTGACACAGTGTTGCCAGTAGTTAAGGCGTTAAATTGACATCTATTCTACGTGAGTTGCCCTCGTTCAGTGGAAGTTACGAGTTGACGAATGAAAATTACCGCGGAATTACCGTCAGTGAGGTTAGATAGGTCGGAAAATAGGGTAGTTCCGGTGGATGTGCTCGGAAAAGCGTTACCTTCGTGGAAGATTTCAAAGGGACGATGAGGTAACACTGGAAAAACGCGGTGAACTACTAGAAGCATGTTTGGCCTTGATTATTACTTGTCCCCACTTCTCTCGTTCTTGTTTTATTGGTTAATTTTTTTTTCTTTCGAGATAAAAATAGGCACGGTTTTTATCGTTTTGAAGCATTTTAAAAATCGCTGCGGTTACCCTTTGCCTCGAAATTGTGCGGTTTTTATATTTTCGACGACGTATTAATAAAAGATGAAACGAGCAAGGTTCGCATTGGGGAGACTTGTTTACCGTTGTTTTTTCAACTTGCTTTCGCTTAGTCATGTCGCCGGGCCAAAAATAAATTAATTAAAAGCCGGCTTGTCGAACAATGTTGCGAGGCGTGAAATTTACGAGGATCGGTGTGAGATATGGGATCGAGATGGAATAAGGAGATTGACTGGTAGAAGTTAATTGAGAGTGGAATCAGATTTGTGAGAAAATAAATTGCAGATTTTTATGAAATATTTTTTGTGAATAATTAAGGTGGTTAAAATTTTTCGAGGGGGAGCGGAAAATTTTTCAATTTTTTTTTAATTTTGAGAAGTTAGTTGAATGAATTGTATGGTTAAAACTATATGATAACCGTTACTGCGTGAATAGCCTTGATGTAACTATTCACAGCTCATGAGAAGAGGGGAGGGAATTTGGAAGGAATTTTGTAAATTAGTGAAGTAGGCGTAGAAGATAATTTTAACAAATTTTTATTCTTGCGAGTGCTTTATGGAATATTTGATGAATTTTCAAAGAGTGCGATGCAAGTGCCAAGATTTTTTGATTTTTTTTTCAACTATAGTGTTGAAATTTTGAAAAATTGAAATTTTTTTTCTATTTTGTAAAAAAAATGCATATTTTTATTATTTTTAGAAGGTGTTTTACGTGCAAAATTAGTTCAAGTCAACCCCTCCCCTCGATCAAATTTTTAAATTTTCTCAAAAAATACGAAAATATGATTACGATTTAAAATAAATTTCTATCATGTTTTTTCAACGAAGTCTCTGTATAGTGTTGACAAATCTGCAGTTTATAAAGCTCCGCAGGAAAGTTCCCCACATCTTTAAATCTCGTTTAGACTCTTTGAATCTCCCTGGGAAGTCGAAAAACGTAATATTTTGTTTTGAAAAACAGACAATACGTCTATTGGGCGTATTAATTTACATTTATCTAAACTATATAGCATAAAATGGTAATATTTGTCTATCTATAAATAAACCAATGCTAGATAACTATGAAATAAATTAACCATACAAGAAATAACATTCTGGTATAGTCTCCCTGCCCAAAACAAATCATCAAGATCAAAGGTTAAACAGGCATTTAACAAAGTCTTTCATTGAAACAAAAAAATATAATAAATTTAAACCGTGAAGATAAGCAGTAGTAAGATTGCATTTGGAAAAAAATAAGATAAAAAAATGGTAAACATAAAATAATTTTATTACGCAACACCAAAAGTTCAAATAGGTCTTGTATTGTTGTACACAGATGTGTAAAAAAGAAGCGAGGATTTTTTTTTCATGAAAAGAAAAAGACATTTTTTAAGAGTACCCCATGTCGATTCGGTGTGAAAAAGGACCCAGAAGATAATGAATTTACCAAAGATTTAGGTCTAGGTTTATCGGGTTAACTATACGGAAAGTTGTCAGGATGTTAATTTAACAGATGGATTTATATGGGCGAAATAAAGCCTCGTGTGTTTTCCTTTTACGAGATCACATTTCGGAGACGAAGGAAAAAGGGTACGGAATGACCACGTGAGATTGTGCTATGGTGACAGTTTTAATGAGTCTCTGAGGTGATATTACTAATATTTATTTGGTCGAATACGTTTTTACATAGCTGCGGTGGCCATTTTTTTACCACGTGAGATGAAATTTTGCCTATGGGTGATGTCGAAGGAGCCATAAAGTTTCCTTGGTTGGGTATTATTTGTACGCGTTTTAGTGGAAATTTTCGTTTGGGAATTTTTTATGGCGAAATTTCTCCTGAGGAGGGTGTGTGAAAATTTCATCCCTCAACTCCGGGCGCCCATTACACTTTTTGACGTTATGACTTTTTATTTTATTTTTCAACCGGTTTTCGTAAAACTTGATATGAAATTTGTTGGGAAAAAATTGAGGTTTACTTTTTTTGTATTTTTTTATCCATCGTTATGGTATCCAAATTTTTTAGGAGTGGCGATATTTTAATAGAAACTGATAGTAAAAAATGTTTGGAGAGAAACGTGCAACTTTTTTCAATAATATGTAATTTTCTTCATATTTGATTAAATTCTTTAAATTGTTTTTCAAATAAATTCTCCGCGAAAGAATATCTTATTGTTGAATATTGCTTTCTGCTTTTTTACGACGAAGCTTCGAATTTTTTTTTGAATTTATTGCCGAAAAAGCTATTATTGATGTTGTTATTGTTTTAAGTAAAAGTATCAACTTTCGGTTGTCATAATTTCTTGGAAACAACAAATCACTTACTTTTGATTACATACAAAATAACTAAAAATATATGAAAATAATTTCAAGAAAATTTCAAATAAATTCACAATAATATTTATGTTGGTTATTTCAATTCTTCAATTCGAGAAGGCTAGTTTCTCGAAAATATTTAATTTCATGAAATAATCGACCATTATTGCGATTAAATATCCATAAAAAATATTACTTACCGATTTGTACATAAATAAAATAAAACGAAAAATCACGAGGGTAAAAGACGAAGGCGAAAAGAAGAACGCGACAACGTCGACGCCGAGAACGTTTGGAAAAAAAAATTCAAATGCGTACAAAAAAAGGCTTATTCTGAATTAAATTTGAGATCATGTGAAAAAATTAAAATAAATGTAGTTTTCAAAAGTACATGCTACAGAAACGCGTTATTTAGCACTAGTGGAGCGCGGTGGTATCGAATGATAACATTAGAAAAACTTTTATGAGGTCAGGTGGAAACGTCGAATGATAA
>QBDW01001174.1:0-56069 GCA_003261595.1 Maconellicoccus hirsutus
ACCCTTCAAACCCCCAAAAAGGGGGCAAGGCATCAACCGATCGATGGGAAGTTCCGGAATACTAAAGTACATGTTGTATAGCACCTATGTTCCGAACTTCCCGTTCCGGGGAATTAATGTTGATTTTCAACCTAAAATGACTGTACTAGTGGGGGAAAGAGTCACAAAAAAACTACTATTAGCTCCATCAGGCTCTATGAAGTAAAAAGGCGAAGAGTGGTAGAGTAAAAGAAAATGAGGAGCAAAAAGTGGAATTTTCGTTAATGATAAATATTCTATCTTACAGGAGAGAGGAGAAGAAGGGTATTCTATCATCGGTCTCATCTGGGAAGACGCGTCCGACTCGTGTAACGAGTTCTAGATGACTGACGACGCATGGTTGTACGTATCCCCCACCACTCACACCTACGTTCCTGAACGCACCAGAACACGTCCGTTTTGTGTTGCGTGTTCTAAAAGACTGACAACGCGTATCCCCACCATTAATGTGTCCAAATCGGCGTCCGTAGCCCCATCAGACTCTGTAGCATTTTAAGGTTTTGGGTTTCCCTCCTTTTCCCCTCTCATTTCTTGCTTAGCAATTCCACTAGGTGATTCCTGGCGATTTTTTAATCAATTATGTAGCGAGTGGAGAGTCTGGCGGATCACATAATCCTAAGCTCTTTAAGAGTGCTCAATTTAGTTATTGATCTTGAGCTCAAAAAATTACTTGTACGTAAAAGGATGAAATCAAAGCTCTTCAAAATCAGCTTTTTGGTGGTATCTTCTCAAAAACTGGTTTAATCAGAAAAGTGGCTCAATTCAGCGTTAAAGCTTTTTAACTTTTAGTAAAAATGATCATGAAAGAATTCAAGTCAATCTATCTAGATAGTTTTCAAGATGCAATTTGTATTTTCATCTCGAAATAGTGGATTTCTAAGTGGGGCAAATCTAAGTTTATTTCAGCCCCTTTCCTCCTGTCACTTAAATCCTGATCGAATGAAGTTTGAGGCGATTGAAATGTGAAAGTTGAATTAATAAATTATACACCCTCGGAATATTTGAATTTCCCGAATAAATGATGAAACTTCCAACATCATAGCTTTCGAATCAAAATTTGGGGTAATTTGTTAAGTTAAAACTTTCCGAGTAATTTTTTCGGAAAAATGTTTTTCGAAAACGTTTTTTCCTTGCGAATAAAACCTATCGCTATCTTTTTCGCAATTTAAAAGAAAGAAGCGTAAAATTCGGTCGTTAACGTTGACAAATTCATTAAGAAACTGAGAAAACACAATTATAAAGTTCGAATTGAAAAACGTTAAAATTCTCATCATTTTATGTCGCGCGAATAAAAAAGGAGAAAAATTAGTATACAGGTAAATAGAGTTTGCGACGAGGGGTATTATGTATTTTCTCGTTTCGCGCTAATAATTTGAATTTTTATTTAGATAGGGTAGAGGAGGTGCGAGGCGGGGGATAATGGAGAGAAATAACTCGTCGCGTCGAACGCGTTGCGAAAACAGGCGGAAATCAACACAACTTTTTTACGATTCGCCAATCCGTTAAACATTAATCAAATTCGATTCAAGTACAAATTGGAAATATATTGCGAACGGGCAAATTTTACATGATAATAAAAGTTTACGCGCGAGTAAAATACGCGAAACGCTTTTACCTCGTTCATGAGAAAAGAAAGTTTATGGCGAAAAAATTGTTGTAAAAACGATAACGAATAAATTATCGGATTTTGTGGGGAAAAAGTTCTAAATTAAAAAAGAACGAAAGTGTGCGCGCTATAAGGCTAATCAGAATGAAACGTCGTATATTTCACTCGTTCGTGTGTATTGGTGTAATACGCGCGTCAGCGAAAACTAGGTAAATTCCGACGCCGATATAACTTTTATTACAGTTTACGTTTGAGTTCCGTGTTAGCTAGTTTTGTACTTTGGAAATAGAAAAGTTCAGAAGTAGTGTAATAATTCACCTGCGCCGTCTATGGGTTTGGTAAATGGAACGAATACGGTTGTCTGATGCAGAATGCCAAATTTTCTAAATTCGATTCTTTCAATTAATATCGAACGAGGTTGCTGGAGATGTTGCCAATATGATGTGGTTGTGTAGTTTTGCGGCGTTGCGTTGGAATTCTTACTTCGTCGAGTTGGTGGGAAATATTGTGAAGTCGTTTGTATGGAAGTATAAAAGTAGTAAAATTATCAAGATGTTGATAATAGTATTACGATGAATGATTAATTTTTAAAAAATACAGCAGTACAGAATAAACATACCCTCATAAGTTATCAGTCTCTTAGAAACAGCAACAAAAGACGAACATGTCTTAGTGCGTTCAGAAAAAACGCAGATATAAGTGGTGGGGATACATACTACCACGCGTTGTCAGTCGTTCGGGACTCGTTACACTGAACGGACGTGTCTCGGTGCGTTGAAAAACATAGCAGTGGAGGGGATACGCATTGCAACGCGTTGTCAGTCGTTCAGAAATAGCATTACGAGGCGGACGTGTTTTAACGAGTTCGTTTACACTTCGTCCTGTTAATCTTCCAAATTAAGAGGAAAAAGATTACAAACACCCTCGATGGGGTTCTTCGAGGAAAAACACGCAATCAAGGGTTTTGCGTGAAGTGGCTATTAGAATTAAATTTCCTTTTTTTTCGAGTACGAATTCTACGTGTTGAAGGAAAAACTACGCTATATTCGGGAAAAAGGGGTCGGCGATTTAACGTTATTAAAAAATCGTCGAAAATTAACGAAAGCAAGGCCTTTTTCGATGATTGGAAAACAATAGGAAAAGTACTAATTTCCTAATTTGTATTCGAGCGTTGGATTTGCGACCGGCGGAATAGCGATGAAGTTTTTAAAAAATCTCTTCCGCCCTATCTCGCGTTCACATTAATTCGAAACTGATGCTAACGAAGCCGTCTGAATGAAAGTTAAAAGAGTAAAGGCCGTTTTTAGCTATACATAATGTTTTGAAGAGCTCGTTGGAAATCGTTTTTACGTATTTGAAAAATTAATTAGTTATTAACGAGTTCGTAAGATGTTTGAAAAAAAAAGGAAAAAATAGGGTAAAACAGTAACTCGAGTTAGCAATGGTAAAGGTAGCAGCGAAAAGGAGTAAAAGCTAATCGACTTTCGATAATTCGACGCGAACGGGAAAATGAAAAAAGACGAGCTCATTTCTTAGTTTTTTGAGATATTAGCTTTTTTTCTGTCGATATTTTTTTCCTCGTTACTTGTATTATACGGTGTAAAGTTTCGGAGTTTTTTCTTTGAACTTTTCCCCATCACGAGTATACTTGAGAAAAGGCGGCAACTCGGTGAAAAAAATTTGTTGAAATGGTAAGGCTTAAACGTCGTTATTTTTAATGGTTGTAAATACGTAGTCGGATAAGATCGCTGGAAATTAAAACGTTTGACGTCCGAGTCAGGTGAGTCAGAAACGTAAATTAGACCTCTTGCTGGCTTGTTAACGTTTCAAGTTTTGCGTACCCTTTTTTTTTATATCGAATTTTTTTCTCCAAATTGTTTTTTTTCTCGAAAAATATACGACTTTATACGAACGTGTAAATATATTTTATTAACACGGTATCGATAATTGTTGATACGAGTTCGAACCTCAGGTAGTCGATATTGTTAATGAGATATTTTTTCGGTACCCTCTGGAGCTGTGACTGGCAGGATAAGGATGGTAAATTAGGTTGTTGCACGCGAAAGCTAAACCAAGTGCGAAATTCGTACAAAAGCCTTTTACAAGCCACGTAACGCGAACGAGAATTGATTAGCTTTTGTAAAGCTTTACAGGTTTTTTACGCGGACCTCGGTGAGAATTTAATAAAAAAAGAGGTTCGTGTTGGCTATTTTCATGGCGTTTCGAGTTTTCTTCGGCGCGATTTTTGAAGTACGGGTTTCCTTTAAGTTGTGGAAAATTCCACGTACTTGAAAACAACGTACTGGAATTTTTCTTTATTGGTGATTATTGCGAAATTTTTACCCCGTAATGGGGAAAGTTTTTATATTGGAATGTTAAACGAGAGAAATCATTTTTATGGGGTTTTGTAGAAGTTTTCGATTTTCAGATTTTTTTTTTTATTTTTAAATCGAGAAGGTGTTTAAGCGGATCAATTTTTTATAATCTGAGTGCCTTTGAAATTTACATTTTATGGGAAATTTACTCTATTTTTTACGATTTGTTGGTTCGACGTGAAGTGGAGGAATGCTGAAGTGATTTGAAGGAATAACAAGTCGAAATGTGTTTTGATTTTTCGATTTCTGATATTTCAATTTCGATGTTTCGATTTTTAATATTTCGATTTTAGAATATCAGTTCCAGTTGTTTCATTTTAATAATTTTGATATTTCGATATTGATATTGTAGTCTTACAATTTCAGTTTCAATAATTCGATTTCGATACTTCGATTTTTATGTTTCGATTTTTTTATTTTTTGCATTTCGATTTCAAAATTATTTAGTTTTGACAATTCGATTTAAATACGTGCCTCGATTTCGATATTTAGAGTTTGGGTATTTTAATTTTTAAATTTAAATTTTCATGATTTAATTTCAGTGGTTCAACTTCGGTATTTCAATCTTGTAGTTTCAGTTTTGATAACTCGATTACAAACTTTGATTTTGATATTTCTATGTTTTAATTTCGCGACTTCAGTTTTGATGACTACGACGCATCGATTTCGATGTTTTAATTTCAAAATTTTATTTTTGTTGATTTGACTTAAATACTTTGATTTTTATAATTTGATTGTAGTGCTTTGATTTTAATGTATCGATTTTTATGCTTTAATTTGATATTTCATTCTCGAAATTTGATTTTTGATTTTATTATTTTTATCGATACTTCGACATTTTAATTTTGATATATTGATTTCAATTTAAGATTTCAATGTTTCAATTATTCCAATTTTTTGCAACTCTTTCGCTACACTTTTCATTAAACAATTTTCAAAAAATTTTTCAGAAAATTGAATCTAATAAAGAAAAACTTGATTTATTATAAAGGAGCTTTCCAGTGTGACCTCTTCGAGGAACTTCCACATTGATTTAACATTTGACAGGTGAAGGGGAATTTTTAATTTGAGTCTTTTAAAGCTTTTATGATAAAATTTGAAGTTTCAAGGTTATACTTATTCATTTTTATTTTTTCAAAATACATTTTGAATGTTGAAAAAAAATTATGAAGTCAATTAAAATTTCTATGTCTTATCGTTTCGTTTCCTTCTTCGCCACGAGTCGGCAAATCTTATTCTCCGAATTGAAATAAATTCCGTCAGATTTTTCTCGACAGCTCGAATCACGCCCGCGAAATAATCCGCACCGGCCACTTGTCACGAGCTCGAATCGATAATGGACTCCGGGAGAAAACTTCGATTGCAAACTTATTTACTTATTTTTCTTTCTCGTACTTATTAAACGAAAGTTAAACTTTTTAAAAGTTTAACTTCGTCAAATGATTATTTTTTCGTTCGCCGTGAAACAGTTTGCATAAAGTTTAAACTCGTTATTAATGAGAATGTTTTTTTATATTATTCGTTTATTTTAAAATCGGATTTTTATAGCTAATCGAAAAAGTTGATTGCTGAATTAGCGAATATTTGGTAAATTTACTCGGCAAATATTTAACGTTTCTACGTCATTGATCGTTTGATTAAAATACGCGTCGTTTCGTCATGACTTCTATGTAAACATCCAAAAGGTACGATCACGCGACCATCGTAATGAATCCATTACATCGTAAGATAATTTTAAATCCATCAAAGCCCAAGATGCGGATACCGAAAAAGGCCACGAACGCCTCGTGCAAGATTCACACGAGTGGTATCTAAATTAGAGAAAAAGGAAAAAATTCATTTACCAGAGATGGCGCGCAGGAAATGAAATAAATTACGATCAAGAGTTAATCTGCGGTTGAAAGAAAATTATAAGTGCCAACAACATCAACATATACAACCAGATTTACAAGTACTCGCGTCTCTAAGAACATCCTGCCAGCGCCCGGAGCACTTTTTTCTCTTTTATCACGTTACCAACTAATTTAAACCAGCTCTTACGGTGGCTAATTTACAAGCTAAAAAGCATAATAGGAAAGGAGTTCGGAATGCGATGCATATACGAAGTAAAGATCCGCCGAAAAAAAATAGGGAAAAAATCGTAAACTGAGTACACACGTAGTATCAACGTAATAAAAAAAAAACGTCGATTATACGTGTTTTACATTGATAACAGAATTGATAAGATATGCGCCTTTTGCGAATCCTCGGAGTTGTTTTTTTTTTCAGTGGAACCGCATTCGTCGGTGTGCACGGAATTAAGCCATTAAAATAAAACCGTCTTTGGAGCTTAGAACATAAAATTGCATTTAGTAAAAGCGTTCGTTATGTGTAAATCCCTCGATGATGTATCTGTTTCATCTTTATGTTGTACTGTTTGCTGTGTTAATCAACGAGATGTGTAGATTTCTTTTATAGCGTACCCCGCCCCTCCTCCGCGGTGCTCGTTTAATTACGATTGCGACATTTCATCTTTTTATGGTCGTAGAATGTTTAGCGAATCTGGCGTTTTATGAGTGAAATTATATCAACAAATGTACGACTGACCGTCGAGGATTTCGATGTGGAGTTTTGGAGGGAGCTCGTCGAAAGGCAAAAACCAAATTTTTGGGCAATTGAATCGATTTTAGAATTTTTGAGAATTTTTGGAAAATTCGTAAACAATTTTTGGCAAAAAAAAGATTTTTTTAAATTTTGCTTTAAATTACACCTTGTTTCAAAATTTTGATATTTTTACTCCAAGAAGTATTTTTTTTTATTTTTTTAAATTCACCGAAAATTGATGAATAAAACGAATAAATGAAAATTTGGTAATTTTTTTCTTCTATCTTCAAAAATGCTGAGTTTGAATTAGCCTTTTTTAAATGTTTCCTTTTGATTTTCCCGAAGGATAGAATCACCTCTAGGAAAATATTCCAATGAAAATCAACAACTTCTCGGGATCAATTAAGCGGAAGGAAATCGACGAAGGGCTTTTTATAAGTAGCTCGAAATAAATTATCATCGTGTCTTACAAAAGATGCATTTTTCACGCGATAACACGAACATCGGGCGTGGCTTAGCGTTGATATTTACATCGGTAAATTAGCACGTAGAAGCTTTTTTCGTCGCAGACGAGTCGATAAATCATAGAATGTGGAAAAGCAACTCGACTACGATAAGATTTCGTGAAAGGAAAAGAAAAACGTAAAGATATCTATCGGTTTCGTTTCACGGCCGAGCGTTATAAAAACGATGTTGTGACATCTGTATCGTACACACGCATATACCCTTAACCTATGTAAATTATGTAATGGGTTCTACGTAGCCTGTTCAACTCGCAATATTGGTTTAACGGTGTTGAATATTTTAGCCACCTTTTCCTTCTTTCGATATTCGAGTTTTTTCTTCCTCCGCCTCGTCTATTCAGAGCGTGTATCTTGCGCTTCGCGCGTCGGATACGAGTATAAAATATTCATCTTCTTTGATCCGGTATCGGTATTTCCTCCCGGAGAGGCTACAGGTTAGACGAGTCCGCCAGTCGGTGTCCAAGCTACTGGATTTCATTTCCCGAGTTTGCATCCTAGCTCCGCGCACTCGTAAAATATCGAACGTACGAGCGGAATAAGGTCAACGAAAAGGTAACCTAAGAGGCTAAGGGACATTTTTTTTCGATTTTATCCCACATAAGAGATGTTTAGACGGATTTATGATTTATACGTGTAACCGGTTCGTAATCCAGGTAATCAATTTAGTCCGCGATTAGATTCGGTACGAATTGAAGGTTTTTTTAGATGGTTGTCGTATAAATTGGAGATTTTCAGGAGGGTGATTATGACTAGACGATGAGTATTTTTCAGGATGTTATGTTGTTTAGGTTTTAAGTGAGATTTTTCGGCTTATTACGACAGTTGTGAGTTTGTTTTTATTGAAATAACGGCCAAGAAGTGACTAGTCACTTTGGATGATTGGAGACAATTCTGGAAACTTATTTGAATTTTGTGTCGTCCCGTGAAATTATGCTAATTGGGAGTGTAAACCTTTGTGAGAAATTAAGGTGGAGGGGAATAGAGGGGAAATTTACAGTGAGACTTTAAAAAATTTTTGCCTTTTTTTTAGTCGATAAAATCGGTTTT
Source organism: Maconellicoccus hirsutus (assembly GCA_003261595.1). Classification (NCBI taxonomy): domain Eukaryota; kingdom Metazoa; phylum Arthropoda; class Insecta; order Hemiptera; family Pseudococcidae; genus Maconellicoccus; species Maconellicoccus hirsutus. The sequence continues at coordinate 8,175 of QBDW01001174.1, forward strand.
TTTTTAATATATGAACACGTCTTATGTCACATATTCATTTAAATCAGTTAAAATTGATGTTTAGTGAAATAGGTTGAGAATGTTGAATAATTATTGCTTTGTCTAAAAAAGAGAAACAAATGTTTGACTCGAAAAAAAATCATTTTTGTTGGAAATTATACGTTTAATAAATTGAGTGAATCTTTCTCGAGTTCCACAAATTGTGATTTCCATCGCAACGGTTTGATTTCGATGTTTCGATTTTGGTAAAAATGATTCAATTCAAGGTATTTGATTTTGGTATAAAAATTTTGATATTGCAATGTCGATACATATTTCAATTTCGATGTTTAAATATCAATATTTTTATTCTATTATTTCGTTTTCGATATTTCGTTCTTGGTGGCAACAATTTGATTTCGATGTTTCGATATTCAATACTTCGATATCGATATATCGATTTTTGTTTTTTGCTTTCGATGTTCCGACTTCGATGTCTCTGATTTTTATGTAATATTATTAATACTACTTCGATATCGATAAATCGATTTCTATTCTTCGATTTCAATATTTCGATTTAGAAATCTCTATTTGCATATTGCTCAATCAAGTTTTCAAGTTCGATGTATCGATTTAAATGTTTTCGATTTTGATGTTTTGATATCGACGATAATTATTAAATTTCAGTTCTATGATATCGATGCCTTCATTTCGATGTTGTTATATCGATATTGCGTATTTTAATGTTTCGATTTCGATGACAATAATTCCATTTTAACGTTGAGGTATCGATGTATCGATTTCCATTTCTCGATTTCGATATTCTGTTTATGATTTTTCCATTTCGATGTTGCAATACCAATAGTTCGAGTTTCGATATATTGATGTCTATTGTCTATTTCTCGATTTCGATTTTGCGATTTTGATATTTCGATATTGATGATAATAACGTGATTTCCATGTTACAATATCGATATATCGATTTTCATTTCTCGATTTTGATATTTCCGTTTCGATGTTGCGATATCAATATTTCAAGTTCGATGTATCGATTTTAGTTTTGCGATTTCGATTTTTCGATTTCGATTTTTCGATTTCGATTTTGCGATTTTGATATTTCGATATTGATGATAATAATGTGATTTCCATGTTACGATATCAATATATCGATTTTCATTTCTCGATTTTGATATTTCCGTTTCGATGTTGCGATATCAATATTTCAAGTTCGATGTATCGATTTTAATTTTGCGATTTCGATTTTTCGATTTCGATGTAGTAGACAATATTTCGACTTCGACGTTGCAATATCGATGTATCGATTTCCATTTCTCGATTTCGATATTCTGATTTTGATATTTCCATTTCGATGTTGCAATACCGATAATTCGAATTTCGATATATCGATTTCTATTCCTCGATTTCGATGTTGCGATATCGATGTATCGATTTCCATTTTTCGATTTCGATGTTCTAATTTTGACATTTCCATTTCGATGTTGCGATACAAATATTCCGAGTTCGATGCATCGATTTCGATATTGCGATTTTGATATTTTGATGTTTGTTGCAATAGTTTTATTTTGATCCTTTGATATTGATGCTGCAATTTCGATGCCACAATATCAAATTAGTTTTCATTTTTCGATTTCGATATTGCGATTTCAATGTCAGACATTTGCTTGATTATCGAAAAACATTTTTGTTTCTTTGAAATTCTATTAACATTATACCGCCATCCAAAGTCGATTTTCCAATTGACCATTCAGCTGAGCTATTTTATTTATGCATCACCCTGTATATAAATTTCAACAATGAAACGTGCCGAAATTAAATTTTGAAATCTATTGAGATTGTCATCTTTTATTTCATCTCTATCAAAACTCTGCTGATATTAAATCTTTAAAATATTTTCTTGCCGAAAAATTCCCCTCGTGTCTAAGGTCAACTTTTCTTGAAAAAATAAAGTACCAGATGACTCAACCAAAACGCAGACTAAAAAATTCACTCGAATAAAAAGCTCGACATTTTCACATTTCTCAACATCTTCTTTCAGCGCGCTTCGAATACGAAGGGGAAAAAAAGGAAAAAATAAATATTTCACCAACGTCTGGTGCCGCCTCGCCTGGAATGGTCGAGCATAGGAATACTTTTGTGTGCGGTTTGCTTGAAGGAAACATTCTTCGTATGTCCGTTCGTTGGGAACAAGAGAAAAAAATTTATTAACGTTAAAACGTGCCCGAAATATCTACCGGCCTTTGCGACGGATAAATTTCACAACGTCTTGTTCTTTTGTCTGGCTGGCACGTCTGGGTTTGGTGTTTATCCGTTGAAGATATATTTCGCAGTATCACGTCTCGGTGGTGTAAAAGTGTCAAAGAGTTGGAAGTTGATATTCCCAGTGATAGAATAAAGTGGGTTCTTTTGTTTGCGGCTTCGAGTTATTACGGAATATCGAAGTGTTATTAATTGATGTGGAATGTATTCGCGATATTTATTCGATTAACGGTTCTTTGTGAGTTTTAATGAATATGCGCGATTCTTAGCGGTATCGAGAATCGAAGCTTGTGCGAATATTGTTTAATTACGATTCGTCCCGGAGAAAAGCGGGGGATCCGAATTGGAGAAAATTTCGGTGCTTTAAGCATATGCAGAAGTCGAACTGGATATAAGCCAACGACCCCGTCGATTTAATTAAGATGTCGTACGAATACCGATACGTCGTGTTGGATAATTAATTTGGTCGTTTTGAGAATATTTCGAAGAAGCGACCTTGATTGATATTAATAGGTCGACATAGAGCGGTAAAATATCTATATGAGTTTCATTTCCGATGTCGTGTCGACGCTTCGATTCGGCGTCATTTGTAGCCACAAACGACATTTTTTTCCGACATCGCGGCTATATTCAACGTCATCAAACGCGATATAAAATTACATCTCGCAATTGGAAACCGTATCGTTAATATTTGATTTATACGAAGTCGCGATCAAATCGACGTTGTTTATTTTACCCAAATAACTGAGCACAAATTAACATTTTCCTTTACCCCGGTGATCAGCATCCGACACCCTTGTGTACCAAATGAGCCACGGAGTTAATTTCTCGCAATGTTCGATAACTCCCGCTGCGACGCGTAACCGGAGCAAGGTTTTTTAATAAAGCATTCGCGAGATTAGAAATTTTTATATTTTTACTTTCCGAAGCGATGAAATTTAATGCGGAGGGCTTCGTGTCGTAAATAAATGATGTAGAACAGTCTTAAAAGCAATTGGATTTTTATTCCAGAACTCCTTATTTTGCGTTTAAGCCGCAGGCTGAATACCGAGGGTTCCTGGAAGTCGAACGGTGTGATTGTACTGGGTGTTTCGCAGGTTGTGCGATGCCTTGTAACCGGAAATACTACTACGTGCTTTCGATGTGTGAGATGACGAACAGATCGAGATCTTCGATCGTTGTAGTTCCTTCAATTTCGAACGTAGACTTTGTGTGATGGTTTGTGTAGAAGTTTTGGAATTGGAGAAATAAAAATAAATTTTTCAATTTTTTCACCGTAACATCCGTCGCTAAAAAAATATTAAAAAAATATGTAGAAAGATTTTCAATGGTTTGCCCAGAATTTTTGATGTAATAAATGAAAAAACATGATTTTTAAATAAAAACAAAAATCTTTCAACTTGTGAAAAAAATGTGCAGAAGATCAGAGAGGGGGGGATTTTGGACTCGATCCAAAATAAACAGTGAATTACTCGATTTAATAAAATTATAGACGAAAAAAAAAAAACAAAAAAAAACAAAAAACATATTGAAGTGAAAAATTACTAAAAATTTCGAAAAAATGAACAAAACCCTCAAAAAACAACCGTGAATTGTGTAAAAATCATATAAAAAGGCAATTATGGTTAAAAAATGAATAAAGGTTTACAAAAAAAAAAAAACAAAATTCGTGAAAAATTGCAAAAAATCGTTTATTTTAATTTCAATTAAAATAAATTGAGTCAAAATTTGTAAAAAATGAAAAAAAAAACAAAAACAAAAAAAGGAACTAGCAATAAATTAATCGTTTTGGTGTTTGGTGAAGACAACCGGGAGGGGGGTGGGGGTTTCCCTCTAAATGTACTTTCGAAAAAGATTTTGGTAGAGTTTTCTGCAATTTTACAGAAAATTGTATTGAAAAAAATACATAATATGAAATTGGTACATAAAATGTGAATAAGTTGCCTTAGTTTATCTCAAGCAATTCTCCCTCTCTTCATGAAAAATCCCTATATTTCCTTCGATTTTAATTTTAACACTAAGTCTGTGTAACTTGCGACAATTTTTTTTAAAGATTTTATAAAAATTTGTGAAATTTGAAATTTTGCGAAATATGCACCTAAAAAAAATCAAAGAAAAGTACATTTTGTCTATATTTCTTCCAAATGCAAAATTAAAAGGGTCTAGGAAGCTGTAAATCAAATTTGAAAGAATCAAAATTCATAAAATTTGGAAAGGTCCTTAAAAAAAATGTACGTTCATTGTATATTTCCGTCATGTTGAAAATTTCAAAAATTTTAATGCTCACCCCAAAGCATAATTTTTTCCTTTAAAATTATAAGTTCGCGAATTTATTTACACTGGCGTTATTCATGTTGCATACGGCCAATTAAAAACGGCGGCGGTTAACTTCGAAACACCCTGTATATAAAGTCATTGTTTTCTCCAAACGAAGCGAAGAAAGAAGGGATGAATTTAAATTAAAAGTCATTCGAAATATCAAACGTTTAATCTCGCGCTGTTTCGTAGGAGGGGTATATCGCCTAAGGGGTGATTTGATGAATACAGGACGTGTTGATGTTGACGAAATGGGGTATGTTTTGAAAGACGGGGTAAAAGGGGGGACGATTTGTTTAACGAATTTACCGCCGTTCTATATCTTAATTATTAAAATAGAATTGAAAAATTTTTCGTCCAAAATGTACGAACGAAGAAAACACGAAATTCGAATAGAAGAACAACAGAAAGGCGTATTATAATTTCCAAAAAGTTGCGAATCGACGGTGCAATCTGGTTAGGGGTAGATGCTGCTCTGTCGTCGATATGGAATTATAGCTGGAGTATGTTTTGACGTGTTTGTGGAAGAAATTGAAATATGTTGATGTGCGTGGGTGGAGGTTGGGGGGTGATGTAACAAGATGACGTTTCTGAGGTGGGAATTCACGTTGAGAGATGTTTTGAAAATTGCATACGACAGGAGCAAGGTGTATATGTAGCGTTTTCGTATTATGTATTCGAAGAAACTTTGTCCCGTAATAAAAGTGACATAAACGCAATAGGACCACAATGACGGTTTAACTAGTACGCTAGAGCTTAGTTCTTAACTTGCCGCTAAACTTACATCGTTAAAAGTTACTGTTATGTTCTTTGTTGCCTGCTTGAGGTTTACAATTCCTCACGGTAACATCTTAACCAATTAATTATTATGTCGCTGGAAAATTTACCATTTTCGCTTCTCATTACGTTTTTGGTCGAGGTGCAAGAGGCGAGGTCTAGTCGTCGAGGATTTCTTTATTGTTTAACGAACAAGACGAGGTTTAACATATTTTAATAAATATACTGCAGGTAGAACTGCGCTAGTGTGATTTCGTGGCCTCTGCGCCCTTTCGTATTCGGAATTATAACTTACTAGTGTAATTTTTCAACGTCGAGTCAATATTACGTACTGCGCGAATAAGCTCAAGTTTGCATTGTTTATAACCAGACGAAGGGGGTGTATTTTATTAAATTCGTCGGTTAGAATGCTCATTAATGTAGCTTTTACATTGTGTTTAAAAGATCAGTCGAGTATGAATCGCGTTGTTTTGTTTGCAGGTATATGTATGCAGATTATTGGATAACGATGTCGGTTTTATCATGAAGCATCACTTCTAATCACCCTCATCTGGAGTTGGTCGTTATCGAATATCAACCGGCAAATATTTGAACGCAACCGAATTTGAATCGTAATGCGGACTGGTGAGTTTGTAATTTTATTATTCGGGTAGTCGCGGTGTGTGTAAATAGCGAAAAATATCGAACTGGATGTAATTTTGAACGAGTCGTTGCTTCGTTAGTGTGGTCTTGCGAGTATGATGCTAGAATGGGTCGTGGTGCTATGGTGAAGGCCTTTGGTTGCGTTATTTACGAGATGATGGAGAATTTTGGAATGTTATTTTGTGAAAGGAAAGAGAAGGTACAATGGGCAAGGAACAGCTGAAAGAAAAATTGACCCCAGATGTAAAAAATACTGTGTTTTTTCTAAATTCTATTTTTATTTGCTTTAAAGTCAATCCAGGGAGCTTTTTAAGATCCGTAGTTGCCTTATTTAAAAGTTTCTTTTCTCGTCTTCCATAAACTTGATGTTGTTTTGTATTATTTCATTTTATACTCGTCAAACTTAGTAAAATTTGTATAAGTAGCTCCAATTTGATGAAAAATTTTCTTGAAATTCTTAAAAATCGTCGAAATTTGGGTTGAATTGATTAAAATTCTTTAAAATTGCATATAATTGTCAAAATGTTATAATTCTTCAATCTTCGCTCAAAGTTGTAAAAAACTCAAAATGTTAATGGAATGATCCAAAATTGATTAAAAATTATTTTAAATCGCTTGAAACCGCTCAAAATAGTCAAAATGTTGATGAAATTGTTTAAAATTGTTCAACATTTGATCAAAGTTATACTATAAAAATGATTAAATGTTAGAATAGTTTAAATTTGATCAAAACTATAGTTAAAATTTTGCAAAATTGTCGAATGGTTGTTAAAATTGTTAAAATTCATTAAAGTTGTTCAATATTTGAACAAAAGTTCAGCTAAACGATTAAATTAACAAAAAATTTGGTTAAAACTGCAGAAAGCTACCAAAAAGGGTATTAAAACTGCTCTAAGTCGTTTAATATTTGATCGAAACGACATAAAAACTGTTAAATTGTGGTTAAAATAGTTGAAAATGCATCAAAATTTGTTTGAAATTACGCAAAATTGCGGAGAAGTTGTTAAAAATGCATAAAGTTGTCAATATTTGCTCGAAAAGGCACAAAAATTGTGCAAAACGATGAAATTAGTTATGAATTTAATCAAAATTCGTTTAAAATCGCACAAAACAGTCAAAATGTTGATTAAATCGTTTAAAATTGTTTAATATTTAATCAAAATGTCATAAAAACGATTGAAATGTTGTTACAATAGTTTGAAATTTATCAAAATTTATTTAAAATTGCTTAAAATTGCATAAAATGGTCAATATTGTTCCAAGTTGTTCAATACTTGCTCAAAATTGCATGAAAGCTGTTAAAACGATGTTACAATTGATTAAAATTGATGAATATCTGCTCAAACTCGCTCAAAAGTTATGAAAAACGATGAAATTGATGTAAAATTTGGTTTAAATTGCAAAAAACTACCAAAGCGTTGTTAAAATTGCTTAAAATTGTTCAATATTTGATCTAAATTGCATAAAAGGTGTTGAAATGTTGTCAAAAAAGTTTGAAATAGATGAAAATTTCTTTAAAATTGCAAGTTTTAATCAATTCTAAGCCATTTTGATTACATTTTAATAGTTTTTATACAATTTTGAGCAAATATTGTACAATTGTAAACAATATTCTCAATATATTGACAATTTTGTGCCATTTTTAACTATATTGACAACATTTCAACAATTTTGTGCAATTTTATGCAATTTTAAACAATTTTCGATCAAAGTTTTCACTAATTTTAACGTTTTGCACAGCTTTTGTGCAATTTTAAATAAATACTGAACAACTTTATGCATTTTTAACAACTTCTCCGCAATTTTGCGTAATTTCAAACAAATTTTGATAAATTTTCAACTATTTTAACCACAATTTAACAGTTTTTATGTCCTTTTGAACGAATATTCAACGACTTAGAGCAATTTTAGTAACATTTTGGTAGCTTTCTGCAGTTTTAACCAAATTTTTTGTTAATTTAATCGTTTTGCTGAACTTTTGTTCATATATTGAACAACTTTAATCAATTTTAACAACCTTTCGACAATTTTGCAAAATTTTAAACAAGTTTTGTTAATGTTAAATTATTCTAACAACGTTTTAACTGTTTTTATGTAATTCTGAGCAAATATTGAACAATTTTATACAATTTTATCAATATTTAGACAATTTTAAGCGATTTTGATCAATTTTGAATTATTTTATCAACATCTTGAAAGTTTTTTGCAATTATAAACAATTTTTTCAATAATTTTATCGTTTTCTACAATTTTTGTGCTCTTTTGAACAAATATTAATCAATTTTCATCACTTTAAATTGATTTTATCAACATTTTAATATTTTTATGCAATTTTGGGCCAATATTGAACAATTTTAACGACATTTTGAAAATTTTGTGCAATTTTAAAAAAATTGAATCAATTTATCCAAAGTTTGAACAATTTTTAATAATTTTCAAGCGAATTTTTTCGTCAAATTTGAGCTATTTTCACAAAATTTTACCTCCTTAACCGTTTTTTTAGTGTGTTCATTACGACTTTTTGCATTTTTAGTTTATTTTGTTGTAGAATTTGTTATTCTTTCGTATTTCATGCTCATTTCGTTTTTTGTTCCGCATTTTGTCTTCGGTTCGATTACGTTGATCGTCGTAATTTTGTGTTTTTACTACATTTAAAATTTTACTTCACATTCAAACAAAGAAACATCCTCAAATCATTAAAACTTAACACTCGAGTTAATTTTTTCGAACGGGAAACCACATTGAAATTTTTTCACATCTTTGCGACCGTACGAGAACTACCACAATACACATCGTGGTAACACATTTCCTAGAACGGAAGTATCACGAATCGTCAAAACTAACGCCCGAAAATCCCTCGAAACGCGAGTACTACCGAATGATTTGTTAACACTGAAAGCGAAAAATTTCCGAAGCGATGAAAAGGGCGAGATGGTTGTATGCATTTCTCTTTCACCATGTGAGCAAGTTCAAGCAACGAAGTTACTTGACGTAATGACGAGAAGCTTAAGATACGACAATTGCAAGGGTAAACATTGAAGGGGCGAGGGAATAAAGCATCTCGGGTCTCGATGTTGTGCTGCACCAAACCACACATTCGAATCACGTAATCCATCATCAACCTTCGTCAATGCTACACAATCAACAATAAAACGTATTTTACTAACGTCTCAACTACCTTTACCTGGGAGCCGATAAAGATGTATGGAAAAACTCACGCGAAGCGTTTGGAATTCTAAATCGAGCCTCGTGTCGATGCGGCTTGAGGAGTGAAACAATTACGTCGTTAATTATCACAAGACTTTTTTTTTTCGTCGAATGCGTGACATGGGAAAATGGAATTGAACGAGTCGCCTCATATGACGCTTTCGTCGGTGTCATTTTTCGTGCGTATACGTCCATAGCTTTAGACAGATGTTAAACATGTGCGTGTAATATTAAAAGAGAAATAAGAAATTAATTTAGATGGGTTAAACGAGCCGAGCGTCAGCAGGAGGTGCCATTTTTTCCCATCTTGTCGTCTTGTAAATTTTACTAGTTTAAAGGTGAAAGAATTTGTAAAAGAAAATATTCAAATTACAGGGAAAATTTCCATCAGTTTTTTCTCCATCGTAAATTCAATACCCTTTGTCTTACGTATTCCAGACGAAGTTTTGAATTTATCGAGTTTTCTCTTTGACGCGGAAAAGCGAAGATAACGTGGTGTTTAAATCTGTTTTTTTGTTTTTATTTATGCACGCTTCGGCATGTCTTTGGTGGCGGATTTTGAACGAAGACCACCATAAATATACGCGTAAGTTTTTCAACGCGGGATTAGAAAATGAAAAAGGTCGCAGAGTTGCGGATTTCTGTACCTTGATGTATTGCTTTTAGGAGGCAATTTTTTTACTTTTCTGGGCTGTTCGTCTTCTTGTTGATTAAATTGCGCAACATTACCCTTTCACCCTGAACGATTTTCTCATCTACCTTATGTCTTCGCCGATTCGGTAGTGTTTTTGGGATTCGTGCCAAAGCGATTTTTTCTTCCATTTCTGGATAATGCGATGTCGTGGATTATATTGTTTCGGTGGAGTCGCTTAGCGATTGTATGCTAATCGTTGCGCAATCGACGTCTCGGTTACAAGACGTATTGGCAACGGTATCGTGTTCCATCTAGTTTACAACTGAGTGTACTGGATGCTTTGGAGAGATGTCGAGGCAATGAATCGTCGGGTTTATGATCGGTTTTCCGCGGGTTTCGACGGAAAGGGTAATTATTTTATAAATCTTATCACAAAGGTGAGGTTAGAGTTAAGGAGTTTAATTATTGAGAAAACATTTCGAACAAATTATCATTTATGACACATCGGAGCATCGTCTAAGATTGCCATGAATTTATCAACCAAAAGAACATACATGGTTTGGGATTCTCTGAAAATACCGACGTTTTCCATGTTTTTTGACATTTTCATGTCTTGATTATGGAACACAAACTCGAAAATCGTCACGAAAAAGCGTCATGTTGTTGGCGCGGCAACGTGTCACTTGCTTAAACGTTTCGATCAATTAGGATACCCATTGTGGAAATATTAGAAAATTTTCAAGATTTTCACCAATCATATTGCATTTAAGATTTAGTGAAATTGATGAAAGTGGTGAGGCAGTGATCTCATCATAAAATGCCATAGTCACGAGTGACATGTGATCATGTCGTGGTGGCATGTTGTGATGATAAGTCATTGTTATGAGTGATTTGTGATATCTAATGGCATATTATAATGAATGCTATTGTTATAAAGATGTGTTATGGTGATAAATGACATGTAATCATGTCACGTTGGTATGTCGAGATGACGTGATATGATTAGTCACTGTCATGATGACATGTCATGGTTATGAATGATTTGTGATGCTTAATGACATGTTATAATGAACATCATTTGCATAAAGATGTGTCATAGTGATTAGTAACGTGTAATCATGTCATGGTGGTATGACGAGATGACGTGATATGATGACAAGTCACTGTTATGAGTGATTTGTGATGTCTAATGACATGTTATGATGAACATCATTGTCATAAAGATGTGTCATAATGATAGGTAACATGTAATCATGTCATGATGGTATGTTGAGATGACGTGATATGATGACATGTCACTGTCATGGTGACAAGTCACTGTTATGAATGATTTGTGATGCCTAATGATATGTCAAGATGAACGTTGTCATGAATATCTGTCATGGTGATAAGTGACATGTGCTCATGTCATGTTGGTAAGACGAGATGATGTGATATGATGACAAATCACTGCTACGAATGATTTGTGGTGTCTAATGACATGTTATGATGAGTGTCATAATGATAGGTAACGTGTAGTCATGTCATGTTGGTATTGTTATGAGTGATTTGTGATATCTAATGGCATATTATAATGAATGCTATTGTTATAAAGATGTGTTATGGTGATAAGTGACATGTAATCATGTCACGTTGGTATGCCGAGATGACGTGATATGATTAGTTCTCATCATAAAATGCCATAGTCACGAGTGACATGTGATCATGTCGTGGTGGCATGTTGTGATGATAAGTCATTGTTATGAGTGATTTGTGATGCCTAATGACATGTTATAATGAACATCATTGTCATAAACATGTGTCATGGTAATAAGCGACATGTAATCATGTCATGGTAGTATGTCGAAATGACATTTTGATGATGGCAGGTCGTAGTGACTCGTTGTGGTGACATGATGGGCGTGGTGACAGCATGTGATAACACGTCAGATGATTATTTTGTCACTCTCTATACGTGTAATTTGTCGTATATTCGCATTTAACGAAAAATATAATTTTTTCATGTCATCATAACATGTCATAGATGACACATTATTATCGTAGTCATCAGTGGCATGCGATCATGTCATGGTAGCATGTCGTGATGACATGTCTAATGACATAATATGACGACAAGTCATTGTTATGATGACTTTTTTGTATTTTTGACGCCACTAAACGAAATTTCAATTTCCTGAAAAATTTCTAGTGATGGCTGCAAGTGAGCAGGAGGGAAAGGGGGGAGGTGAATGGATTTTTTAATGAAACTGTTAGATCAAGTGGCAGAAAAAGATCTTCAGAAGTAAGAATATTTGAAAAAAATTTCAAAACAAGTGATACAGTCGTGATGAAAAATTTTAAATATTAATTGGTAATCTTAGACGTATGTTAAGCTACAGTTTATTTTCTTTTGAAATCTTCGCTTTTCAATAATTTACCCCTTCCCCCCTCCCCCTCAATTTTTAAAACTGCTATAACTTTCTATCCAATTATCCCATTTGAAATCTCTCAAGTCCTTTGAACCAGTTTACAACTTTTTACTTGAAATAAACAAGCACACGCTGTAATCACGACATATCTCAATAAAATACGCCTCACCGGAACCAAAACCTAGAAACCCCGGCATTAAGCTCACTTTGGTAATAATTCACGCCATGAAATGCATCATCTTACGTAACTAGCACCCCGCACCCCCCTCTAGATCGTTTGGTTTATCGTCGACATAGTAAAACATAGGTTTTAAAACGCGTTAAAAATTTTCCCGACGAATTTGTTACGGTTAACGTTACGCGATGGCCTTTTACAACGGGACGCAGATTAAATTGAAATTTAGTAATGGCTCGATGAAACGACTTTTTTATTAATAATTAAATCTTTTATACTTGGCAGGCGAAAAAAAAGTTTTTTGTTGCTCGTTAGCACGGCGTAAGAGCGTATATACCAACAGCTGTTGATAATTCCCATACCGTATTAGCGAACTTTTGCGCAAAAAAAAATCACGACTTGGAAGCGGAAAAATTTCGCGTATTTGTTTCCTTCTGGTACAAGAGAAAGTACTTTGTAAATATGCTAAGGCTTGGTAGTTTTAAACGGGGGTTGTATGGATTTTGAATAAATTCCAGATAGTTGATTTTTTCGGGTGTTTGGTTTAAAAAAGTTATAAATTTGTGATGGTTTTCCGAAGTGATCGAGGGTAATTCTTGGATTTCGCGGTATTTTGTTGTGTTGGTAGCGGTTGAACTGATAATTCGAGAAACCTTTGGTTAGAATTTCATAAAAATGTAAATTCTTCGTGAAATGTAAAATCTACGTGAATTTTTAAGCGAAAAAGAACACGATTTCTTGGTGGTTACTCGTGGAGAAAAAACAGGAAATTTTTTCGCTAGGTGCGTACGATATAAAAGATTAACGTCGTTCGACGAACCCAACGTTGTATACTGGTTTAATGAAAAATCTTGTAAAGCTAACGAGCAAATTAAGCTCGGCCGAGATGAGGGCGACTTTTACGTTATCTTTTACGATATAAGATAGCAAAAAAATCCCCCGGACTTGGGGATTCGCTGGCTTTATTAAATGAATGGCGTATTTTGTGCATCGCTCGGATTAAGAACGTCCCAGAAACCTTTTAACTTGGGTCTTATCAAAGGGTGGAGATTTTTTTTGTTCGTGAAACCGCATAAAGCACATGTTAGTGAGGAGCCTGGAAATTTTATGAAGAAAAGATGGTCAGAGGAGGCGTTAATGTGTTGAAGAGGTCATATAATACTTATACATATATTTGATATTTAATTTTTTCTATTCTGAATAATTGAATTTATTGTGTCAGTAGCGTGGGCAAAATTGTTGAAAATGAGGGGAAAATTAGATAGTATCGGTGGATAAAAAAATTACAGGGAATCGAAAAAGGAACATTTTTTAATATTTCTCCTCAATTTTAAGTTATTTGAAAAATTTCATTTTCTACGTTTTTGACTCAAAAACACATTTTGATACAAATAAATTTTGTGAACCCCTGGTTGTCCTGAGGTGAAAATTGTTGAAATAGGATTTGCAGGAAATCAAAAGAGGCGCATTTTTTGTTATGTGTACTTTTTTCATATCTCTTCGCATTTTTGCGTTAATTACAAAGTGGTACCTTGGGTGTTTTCAACTCGAAAACGCATCTTAATAGAAACAAATCTCGTGGACCAGGGGTTGTGACCTGAGGTGAAAAATGATACGGTTTGCGGCATTTAACTTGGAATACTTTCGGAGTGATAGGGACTGCTACAACATGAAAAATTAAAAAAGATTCGCTTAATGGAGCGTAAAGGCGAAGAGCTCGGTCAAAGTACTTAATACAAATTTGATCGCGAATAATTTACAATTTCCGTTTCACGATTTTTTTTCAACTTTACGCAGCTGGAGCGGGTTATTTATTTGGAAAGTCTGAAAAAAAAAGGTACATCGTCAAAGTGCTTTTCGATTATGTAACCAAGCTCTCTGTAAAGGCCACCGAGGGTAATTTTTCATCGGCCTAGACACGTAGCGGGCGTTTGCAAAATACGATTTTCGGTCGGGTATTAATTTTAATTTTCATTGCGTGGAAAAATAACGCCAGCGGAAGCCATCGAATGTATCGGGTGTGTATTAATAATGACCGAGGCATTATTCGCACCTGTGCGGAATAACCGCATTTAAATGCAAATCGCCAAGAAGCCGTGTATATTTTTTGCGTGTAGCGTGAGCTGATTTATAATTTAGTCGTGGTGCCCAGTACCTAATACCTATGTTTCTTGTACGTGTGGAGAAATTTTGCGCCATCGAGGAACACATGTGCAGATCGAGGTGGTTTGGTGCTTAGCGTGTGTATAAAGTGAGGGGATGTGTGCGTCTATGCGAGAAACCAAAGATGTAAGGGGTAGTCATATTCGGGGGGGGGTCGAGCTTGAGATGACATGAGGGGAAAATTTTTGAAAGGAAAGCTGGAAATTAATTGAGAAAGATTTTTTATTTGAATAATTTTTTTGTATCTTCTCAAATTCTGCCAGAATTTCATCATATTACCAGCATCACAAACAAAATTCTTGGGTTGGGGTGTTTTTGTGAGATTTGGGGTGACTTGAGACCAGAGATTTTGAAATAAAAAAAGTTGAAAATTAAATGAGAGACATTTTTTACGAATAAATTTTTTCTCTTCTCAAATTCGGCCATAATTTTACCATATTATTAGCAAGGGGCGTTTTTAGGAGATATGGGGTGACTTCAGATAAGAGCTTTCGAAATGAAAAAAGTTGAAAATTAAATGAGAGACATTTTTTTTACAAATAATTTTCCTTTCCCCTCAAATTCGGCCATAATTTCACTTTTATTAGCATGGAGCGTCTTTGGGAGATATGGGGTGACTTGAGAGGAAAACTTTTAAAATAAAAGTAATTGGAAATTGAATTAGAAACGTTTTTTTTGAATTTACGATTTTTTCGTATTTTGTAAAATTTTGCCATATTTTTGACATTGTTTTCAAAATTACAAGTTATGGTAAAATTTCGGAAGATACAAAAAAATTTCAAGTACGAAAAATGTTCCTTGTTCAATTTTGAACAACCTTTGTTTCAAATACTTTCTTTTCTGGTCATTCGAGCTTCCATAAAAAATGCTTTAACTAAAATACTCCATTAAATTTTAGTTTTGTTTCATCTCTGAACCGATTAAATCGATGGAAATTTCATCTTGTATCAAAAAAATTTCATTATTTTATTCTCAAAAAAATAAAAATTGTTAATTCTCATAAATTCACGAAAAATTTTACGATCAACGCAACAATTTGAAATTTCTCCTGTTGCATTTCCCAAATGAATAATTTTTCTGTTCCAAACAGAGAAATTCTCTCACCACAAAAATGAAATTTCGTATGTTACATCATCCATGGTGTTTAAATTTTCAAAAAATTTCCCAACGATGAGCTTACTTCGAGTCATCTAGACTCGGAATATTTCAGGAAAAGTGAAAAATTTCCGAAAATTAATAAATAATATTAACGCACGCTCGTATTTTTCCCTTGTTTTACTCGAAGCTTAAAATTTTCAGTTTCGTTCACAAATCCCATAAATCTTGCAACAAAACCCTGGGAAAATTTTCCAAAAACGCGATGGAAAATTTGCAAATTGTATTCCAACTCTGGTAAAATTTGTACCGAAGTTTCTACGGCGGCTTAATTTATTCGTTCGATTTTTCCGTCTCTCGAGTGGGCCGTAGTTTTTGAAAAATCGACGCGAAATTTCGTACGAGACGCGAAGCTCTCATCTCGGCTGTTTGCGTATAAATTTTCAATTTATTTATCCGAAATCCTTACCGGATTGATGTTTCGAAACGCATCAAAAATTCCACGCAGCGCCTCCGGTCTCGGCGACAAATTAATTTTTTCATCGAAATAATCCGGTCACGATAGCTGCTCGAGTCCTAGAAACACGAAGGATTTAGCGGAGCTGCGTCGTCGACGTGAAAAAGCCTAGAGAGCACCCCTGGATGCTGGAAAGAAACGAGAAAAAAATGAAGGAAATATCGAAACAATGAGAGATTTCGCGTCACACGCGCAATTAGTCCGTGGAAGTTCACCGTGTACGTCTCCGCTTTTAAATCCTTCTATCTACACCGAAATGGATTTAACAAATCCATACTGAAATTGGAATCGCTCGTTTTGAGCGCTAATCTCCGCCAAGCTTTGGAAGCCGTTTCAATTTATTGACCGTTATTAATACCCGCCGCAACGCAAGTTCTTCCGGTGCGAGGTGGAGGAGCAGGGAGTACGTGGAAAATTTCGTTTCGTGTGCGCTCTGTTTTTGTCGATGGTGTTTGAAAATGGAAGAGAAATACGATGCGTTTTGACCGTTAATGCGCTCAGATTAAAAACAAGAACTGCGGTAGTAACCGGTTCGAGTTATGAGATCTACCTTGCAATTATATTTAGATTAAATTTCAAAATGGTACTATTTTCAATTGCTTGGTTTCCGAGTGTAATATCGTAGTCTGGGAGCTCACATGTTTCGGCGATCCATCTCCTTCTCCTTTTATCTGCACAAGTTTCATCTGAATTCTTAAGTCGAGGAAATGAAAAATCTTCAAATTTGTTCATGACAAAGACTCTTAGTTTAAATGCCCCCTCTCCCCTCCTCGTAGTTTAATCTTTATAAAAGGTACCACTATCTCGATACCATCCACTAAGACATATCTCTTCGTTTGCTTACGACAAAACACTTCGAAAAATTCTCAACCCTTCGGTGCATACGCGAACTGGTTATGCAAAATTTTAATTCGAAGGCGTGATAAATTATAAGCCACGAGCGAATTTCCAACTGATGCTGAATCGCGTAATTAATATCGTCTCGATGATTACGAAGGTTAAAAGCGAGAAATATCCGAGTCGCGTCGAAACTTACAATATCGTGAAATATATCGCCCCCTAAAGAGTTAATTTATTTAGAAATCGTTTTCAATTAGCCGAGATTCGGTGGAAATTCAAAAGTCCGGGGTTCATGCGCTTGACGCATACGGTGGTGTTTCCGAGCGAAGTTTGTGATTGTTTTTCTACCTCGGGTTATTATAAATAGCTGTTGGGAGTTCGATGTTTATACAATAGCAGACACCTCCTACCAGGTCCAGTTCCGTAGTTCTAGCATTGGCTGAGTAGTGTTGTGTAATTTTCCATAAATCAATTGCTCAACCGTTATAAGTAGTTAGATCGATTATCGTAGTGAATTCGAAATATCGAATTATCGAAACCAAAAAATTGAATAAAATATTTAAGGTGGAAATATCGAAATCAAATTATAAAAATATCGATTGCGCAATACAAAAAAATCGAAATGTTGAATATAATATCGATAGTGTAATGTAGAAATCGATATCGAAACATCAAAATCGAATTACCATAATTGAAATATCAAATTGGTAACAACGTCGATATCTAAATATCGAAATCAAAGTATCACTATCGAAATATCAATTATTGCACAGTCGATAGTTTGAAATAGGATTGAAAAATCGATATCGTGATGTTGAAATTCACATCAAAACATCGCAATCAAATTATCGAAATCGAAATATTAAAATATCGACACCAAAAAATCGATTAAAGTATTGACATCGAAACGCCGAAAATGAATTATCAAACTCGAAATATTGAAATATCGGAACCAAAAAATCGATTAAAATATAAACATCAAAATCGAAATATTGAAATATCGAAACCTAAAAATCGATTAAAATATTGATATCGAAACATCGAAATCGAATCATCAAATCAAAAATATCGAAATGTCAAATGTAATATCAATAGTGCAATATCGAAAATTCAAGATTGAAATATTATCATCGAAATATTGTGAATTTGCGATATTTAAACAAAAATATCGACATATCGAATTGGAAAATCGATGTTGTAATATTGAAATTAACATCAAATCACCAAAAAAAAATCATCGAAATCGAAATATTGAAACCAAAAATCGATTAAAATATTGAAATCGGAACATCGAAATCGAATTATCGAACTCAAAATATTGAAATATTGGAACCAAAAAATCAATTAAAATATAAACATCGAAATCGAAATATTGAAATATCGATACCAAAAAATCGATTAAAACATAAACATCAAAATCGAAATATTGAAATATCGAAACCTAAAAATCGATTAAAATATTGACATCGAAAAATCGAAATCGAATTATCGAACTCGAAATATTGAAATATTAGAACCAAAAAATCGATTAAAATATAAACATCGAAACCAAAAAATCGATTAAAATATGAACATCAAAATCGAAATATTGAAATATCGAAACCTAAAAATCGATTAAAATATTGACATCGAAATGTCAAATGTAATATCAATAGTGCAATATCGAAAATTCAAGATTGAAATATTATCATCGAAATATCGAAATATCGAATTTGCGATATTTCAATAAAAATATCGACATATCGAATTGGAAAATCGATGTTGTAATATTGAAATTAACATCAAATCACTGAAAAGAAATTATCGAAATTGAAATATTGAAACCAAAAATCGATTAGAATATTGACATCGGAACATCGAAATCGAATCATCAAATCGAAAATATCAAAATGTTAAATGTAATATCGATAGTGTAATATCGAAAACTCATGATGGAAATATTATCATCAAAATATCGATTCTGCGATATTTCAACAGAAATATCGATATATCGAATTAAAAAATCGATATAGTCATATTGAAAATTAACATCAAATCACCGAAAACAAATTATCAAAATCGAAATATTGAAATGTCGGAAGTAAAAAATCTATTAAAATATTGAAATTAAAAAATCGAAATCGAATCATCAAATCGAAAATATTTAAATGCTATATCGATAGTGCAGTGTAGAAATCGATGTTGAAACGTGAAAATCGAACTATGACTAAAATACCAAAATGATAAAAACATCGATATCGAAATATCGATGTATCGAATTGAAAAATCGATATCGCAACATCGAAATCGAACTATGAAAACAAAAATCAAGGGAACGAATTGAAATTTCGTTTATTAAGGCGTTTTGGCATGCTCCATTCGAAAATCTGATTCTGTCAGTATCAAACGGGAAAGACTCGTTGTGATTTGAAAAAATACTCTATCTAGAAAAACTCTACAAATGGAAATTGATATTAAAATCATCCTCGGTTCAGTTTCAAAAATATTTTTTTGGAAAAGTCCCAGCAGTCAAGAAACATTTAAGAGTATTTTCAAAAATGACAAAACCAGCCATTTATATTAAAATCATAACTTCATTTTAAGTAGGGAGGGGAGGAGGGGGAGGAGGAGTTAAGTAAGAAAAAAATCATCATCTCCACATAACCTTCCTACCAAAATCACCATGCGAGACCCTCCTCTACCACGGAAAAATTCTCCACAAAAAATACAAACGAAAAAAAAAAATCATAAAAACCTCAAACCAACTCAAGGAACTAATTACCATCGAATCTAACCTCAACGAGAACCCCTTATCAGTCACAAATCTACAAATTCGAGCTCTCTTCTGATACATAATCAACACCAAACCAGCTCGCGTTCGACATTGTATACTAAAAAAAAACCAGTCAACTCAAAGACCACCCAAGACCGATGACAACCATGAATAGTGCGATTCACCGAGATACGTCCAGAATGGCAGCTCCTTAAACCGGTGAAATTACACGGTAACTCGATAAAATAACGCAGAAGTCGACGTATAAACGAAATCAAGACGACGTGATGAATGGTAAAAAGACGTTCGAATTTTTTCCTCGTATCGGGTTCGTTTCAACGAATCGAATAGATAATTAAGGACGAGATAAAGACTATAGCGTATAATTTAAGCGTGTTTCCTTTGAATACGAAGGTTTCCGCGCAATTACCAAAACTGCGCGTCTTTTGGTTGCACGTCGAGAACGTACATTTGAATAAACGCTTTAACGCCTATGTGCAATCAAAATTCGAGAATTTTATCCTCGTTCGATAGTAATTACCGGAGATATCGAGGCTGCAAGGAGCGCCAACAAATTCGAAATTTTTACTACGCGCGTCGACGAATATAAAACGAACATAACTTCCATTCGATTTAGATACGAAAGCGAGAAAAAATTGGAGAGGAAAAAAAATTACGAAAGCTTCACGTATATACGACGAGGCTTGTCTCTAGCGTACGTAAAATACGAAATGTGGCAGTGTTTCCAAAACACATTTTACTCTTAACGAACCCAGCGTTTCAACAAGTTCAAAGGTGATTTACTTTCGCGTAGCTTGGGGCGACCACCGACACCGTATCGCGTGCTGTCTCATCGGCTCGTAAATTTTCAAAATAAACAAAACGCCAAGTAATAAAAAATTCGTTAATAAGAGAAAAAAATCCCGGTAAAAGGCACACCTTGAACGCCAATCGTAAGCCAATAAATTCCACTTGTATTCAGGGCACCTTACGTTCGGTTTGAACAAATTGGAAATCAAGTGTGAATTTACGAGTACCCCGGAGCGATGCCGTCCGAACCTTAAGAAGCACTGAGGCCAGGGGCTCGCCTCGGATACTCAATCTACAACGTCGTTATCATTAAGAAGCTTTTGTTAAAACCACCACCGTAATGATGCTTTTCCGCAAAGATGAAAATTCTACTCTAGCTCGTGTGCGAGGCGCAAAAAAAAAGCCTATTCCGAAGTATTTTCTTCTTAGTTTTATTTTCACTTCGATGCGATCGTCGACATCTTTCAGCAAGGGTGCGCCTTTTTTGCCAAATACCAACAAATTATAGTTATGACGTGAGGCGGCCTGTGATTATGTAATTTACCGTTAGCGAAATACGCGCACTTTGCCTATGCGGCGCTAGGTGAATTTATTTTTCAAATATCGTGCCTTCGTTTACGCGAAAATAATTATTTGCTTGTTTTTCGTCTCTCGATTATTTTTTACCGTGTTTGCGCCTTGCGCCATCGTCGTTCGCGTGGTTATTTAGTACGTTTACGGGATATTTTTAGGTCAGAAATTTTCAAATGATCGATGGGCCGCATTATGGTGACTTCGAACATGTTCGTTTCTCGAGGAACGAATTACGACGTGAGTTCAATAGACGATACATTTTTAGAGTGTGTGGGGGGGGGAGGGTACTAGTGGACATAGTTACTCTCAAAAGCATATTCAGTCGATGCAACTGTTGAACGACATTTTTCAATTGATTTTTATTCTACTCACTAAGAAGAGGATTTTAAATAATGTGAGTTATTTTTCAGTCTCTTAATTTTTCGAGGATCAGCGTCCCAGAATTAGAAACGTTTGTATCACCTCACTCGTTAATTTCACAAAAAAAAAAATGCTATAAAATTATTCCTGAAAGTCTTCTTTACATTTTTAGTCATTTCAAAAATTCAATTTGAAGGCACCCTACTTTCTCAAATTTGAGGAAACATCCTCAAGAAGAAGCAAAATCTCATTTTTTAACCATTTTTACCCGAAACGAAAAATTTAGTATAATTTATGATCACTCACATTGGAGTTCAAAATTAATTTTTCTTTCAAGTGAGTTACATCACGAAAAAATTTCTCACTGTATTCTCATTTAAAAAGTTCCCCTCCATCCCCCTCTACTGAATTTGAAAATTTGCTTCTACAGAAAAAATTCTCCATCCAAAATTGTTTCGTATCAATTTTTTACCATTTTAGTTATTATGATGAATTCGCCTTGTACATCTCGATTTCCTCAAATTTGAGAAATGCGATGTAAGAGTAATTTCACATGCAAATTATCGTAAAAATTTACCCTGTAACCTCCTTATCTCCTTCATTAAATGACATTGTAAAAGGAAAACCCTGAAATTAAAAAAGGAGTAAAGAATTTTTCTTTGATATAACTTGCCTGAAGAAATAAATTGGTTCTGAGTACTTCACGTGATTATAAATTTTATTGAATCTTCGATATTTCTGGTGAAAATGTTAAAAAATGAAATTTCGCTTCTTTTGAGAAAGTTTTCTCAAATTTGAGGAATTAGGGTAGCTCCAACTTGAATTTTTGTAATGACCAAAAGTGTAGAGAAGATTTCAAGGAATCGTTTTCATTGTATTTTTTTTTCATAAAATCAATGGAGGCGATACATTATTTGGAAATTTTGGAGGCGGTTAGGGAGGATTCTGGGAGGGAAGGGGGCATTGAAAAATAGGCAGCGTCATTCAAAATTATATTTTTAGTTCATTGAAACAAGAATCCATCATAAAATTGCTTTCTAAAAGCTCAATCCAGCCGATGTTCTTTTGTGTGCATTTAAAACTCTACCAGAATTCCTCAAAGGTGAGGAGGAAGAGGGAGGGAAAAGGATTAAAAATATAAAAAATGAAATTGTTTTCTCTTACAATTATTATTTTGCATTCATGAATCAGGTTTGAAAAAACTTTGAATAAGAACAAAACAGTATATCTGTCAAAACATCAAATTTTTGAGGTTTTCCTCAAATGTGAGTGAAATGTTTAGTAAAACATGGACTCTTATATATCGTCTGAAAGTTAAAAAAATTCCCTATCTAATGAGCCACTATTGAATTCGATTGATGAATTCTTTGACTTTTTGCTGTTTTTCTAAAAAAGCTCAACTAAAAAACATTGATTTTGTAAATCAAAAAAAAAAAAATTTCTTTTCAATTTCAAGTTTAATCAATTTTAAAAGTACAGAAGAAAATTAACGTTTTTCTAACGCTTCTAGATGAAAATTAGGCTACAAATTCAACATTTTCATATCAGGTACATTTTTAAATTTTTCATCAAAAATTGAAAAACGAACGAGGGACGTTGAACTTGAAATTTTGACTTTGGTTTTTAAATTGATTCCTCCAAAAATTCGAATTTTGTTGTTTTTTAAGTTAGTCACATTGCTAGAATTTTTATTAGAATTATTTTCTCGGCTCATTTTATTAATATTAATATATGAATAAATAAAAATTGATTCTTTTTTGAGTTTTCTTTCACGTTGTTTCTATCGTTATAAACTAATTCTTCATTTCTATGACATTTTAAATTCCTCGTAAAAAAATTAAAATTCCCGTATTAACATGTAAATTTAAACGATACAATTACACCGACTCGAGTTAATTTTCGATACGCTCTAATTTATGGTTAAACAAGAGATTACTACTTTGTATACGCTGCAGTGAAATTTCCAACTCGAACGAGGTTCATAGCGAGCAAAGTCTATAAATAACGTTACTTTTCGACGAAAGAGAAATTTACGCAGAATAAAAAAAATAATTACGAAAATCGCGCAAGTATTTGTAATTTACGCCAAACTTCAGTATGGTTTTTAAATAAAAACGTATAAATTACTCGATTTCGTAATTCAAAAAAAAAACTACCGATTATCAAGGTGGTAATTACGATGTAATTTATTTCGTTTAAATTGCTCATTACGTGACTTCGGTTAATTATAAATACGCGTTTTTTTTTTTTTTTTTTTTTGGAAAAAATACAGTATGTGTTTTGAAAAAAAGCCACTCGAAAAGCTTTCGAAGAAAATACGCAGCGTTATCTCTTTATTCGCGTAGGTTATTAATTATGGTATCTCTTTTGACATCGCCGTCGTAAATTTCGACGTTAATTTTTTTCTCGTCTATTTTGCATCTCGCGGATGAGATTTTAAGGAAGTATTTTCGTAATTACGGAGGTAAACGAATGAAGAAGATATAATTTGACAAATTTTTCCATTTTAATTAAACGAATTACCAACTCGAAGATTATCTTTTAAGAAAAAATAAAGCCAAAGATTCCCGGTCCTTTCAATTTTCCGAAGCAACCCTCAGAGTAAATATTAATTTTCTTTTTAGATATAGCTTTCTCGGCGAACACGATCAAAGCGAATTTTTTCCCGGCTTTGATGATCGCTGGAAAAAAATACTTTGAAAATTTGACACGTGACGGTTCGATGAAAACATTCGCATCGATCACCTTTGGTTCGAAATTTTTTCGGTGCTTAAAAAAATACGATATCGAAGCTTGTTGATAATGAAATTCTTTCGGAATTTTTTCAAATCGGATTTCGCTTAGAATTCGATGTCCTTGATGAAATATTTAAAAAAAAGGGTGGTGTATGCAGACTCACGTCTATGATGATGTGAAGGACAACTTGAAAAATTTTGAAATTCGATCGCCCTCTACCCTTCTTTCAACTTGATGGCATTACCGATCCACGTGCGTTATTAATTTACCGTTTTTCTTGTTTTTTGGGGCTTTTTTTTTGCTGACTCGTGTAACACATATTCGACAAATACAATCGATGACGCCATTATTTAGTGTAACTCTGGACGTTCAAATGGTTGTAAAATAACGAAATATTAAAAACGAACACGTTGCCGGAAATTGCCACCTTTCGGAGATTTTACTCGACGAGCATGATAAAAGAAAAGGCAATATTGTCCTTATTTCACGCGTTGCAAAATTCTAGAAACATGTCGCGAAGAAGTAGCTATAATGAAAAAATATTCTTAGGTTTCGATACGTGTCGAGGTTAATTTTCATACATGTCGGATGAAAAGGTCGTGTAAAAAAGTTACACTTGTAAAAACGGACACGACAAACACGTGAATCGGTGTTGAAAAGGTCTAGCGAGATAACTGCCAGCTAACGACATCCGAAGGCAATTTGTTTAACGTGGGGTGGTACAGGGTGGTGAATCAATAAACCACTTGTACGGTGTTATTGATGGTGTCGCGTATCGCAGCTGATTTTCGTACCATTGAGAAAAATGGCGTCGGGGTGTGATGCTGGAAAAAGTTCATAAATTAGTATAAATAAAAGTGTAACGTGTAAAGATGCCGGAAAAAGCCGAAGCAATCTGCGGATTGTATGATCGTATCTCCCTGAGGAATTAAAGCCGCATGGTGCAATATTTTGCCATATCTTAAGACTATGATGGCTTTTGTGTTACGCCGTAATATCGTAATGTTCGCTGAAACGGAACGGATGCTTTGTTAGAGAGCTTTTTTCATGCCCTCGTGTCCCATCCTCGGAGGCTTTTTTCCTCCCCAAGATATATCGAAGGTATTGTCAAGAATGAGATTTAATTGTAATTACGCTTGGTGCGAATCTGTAATTCAACATATTTTACGTCATTAAATTCATCTTTTGTATTGTGAAACTAAAACGTCTTGGAATTCCAAAAGTATAACTTTTTAATTTATTTTCCCTTTAATTAAGTTTTTTCTAATTTTAAGCAGTTTTTTCCTCGTAAAAAAATATTTCGCGGACAAATTGAAAAAACCCTTGAATGAGGCAGTTTGATATGTTTGAAAAGTTTTAATATAGTTTTGTAGTATAAAGCGAAGAAATAAAAAGACAAAAGCAGTTTTCCTAAAGGAATTAATTCTTGTTGTGGCGTAAAATTTCATACACAAATGTACGCGGGGTTAATAGAGAGACATGGCGGAGACCTTTAGCGGAGATTCTTACAAAACGATAAATTACTCGGTTATCCTACTAACAAGGAAATGTAATTACTATATACATAGGACGTATAAAATATAAACCCAGGAAACACCTTTTGTATATTTATACATCGGTCGAATATCATATCGCGTCGTGTAATGAGTTTTAACAACGCGGAATGGGGGGTTCGGAGGTGATGCCAAAGGCGTCGATGAACGCTGGGGCATGAAACCGAAACCGAAACCGATAGAAATTGCCCAAACACATGAATAGTTGAAAAAAATTGAAAAAAGTACAATCAGAAAAATTTTGTCGGACAAAAAACTGAAAATTGAAAATTTTCTCTTAAAAAGATTGAAAGAAGTACAATTATATCAAATTTTAAAGAACAAAAAATTGCAAATTGCTCTTCAAAAAATAAAAAAAAATGAAAAATTGAAAAAAAAGTACTATTTTGGGCCTAGCAGCAGTAAAGACACGTAAATGGAAAAAGGAAAGGAAAACAAATTCTTAAAGATAAAACATCTAAAAACTATTGTGTCCCAAAAAATTGAAAAAAAAATCGAAAAATTAAGGATAGTTCAGTTGAAACAAATTAAAAATAATAAAAATCTGAAAACTTAAAGTTGTACCTTAAAAAACTGAAAAAAATCGAAAAATCGAAAAATTGAAAAAATATACAATTAAAATAAAGTTTGAAAAAAAAAACATTCCAAAAATTGAAAATTTCACCTCAAAAAATCGAAAAATATAACAGATAGCGAAGTCCTGAATTCGTCTCTGAATAAGTGATATGAAAGAGTAAAAAAATTAATGTTGGTTGAAAACGATTGCGGATTTATTTGCGGCGCTGAGTATGCAATTTTATTAACGCGATTGTGGCGAATTTCACGGCGCCATGGTAGACTATTGGATGTGCGTGGCGGCGTGATCGAAAAGATTTAAGGTGTTGTAGGCGGCTCTGTGATAAATAAAAGGTGTCGGAGCGTAGGAGTGTTTTTTAAATTATTTTCGTATTTTTGTGAAAAACATTTATCGTGTTCGTAATTTTTTCAAGATCTCGGATTTCCTCGTAATTTGTGTTTTTCCTGGGAATAATGCCAAAATTATTGCAAAATTTAAAAAAATATGAAAAAATTTTTTATACAAAAATTGTTCCTGATTTAATTCCCGATAATTTTTGTTTTAAACTTTTTTCTCTCAAGTTGCCCCAAACTTGACAAAAACGCCCCAATTGGGGAATTTTGCTCGTGATACTAACACTTCGATGAGATTGTGGCGGAATTTGAGAAGATACATGAAAATTGTTAATACAAAAAATATTCTTCGTTTAATTTTCAACAACTTTTATTTCAAAAGTTTTTCTCTCAAGTCATTTTACTCTTCGAGGTATCGATATTGAATTATTAAAATTGAAATATCAATAGTAAAATATCTAAGTCGAAATTTTAAACAGGTTGATTGAAGTACGACTTTTTAAAAATTCTCCTTTATTTTCCCCTATGTAGATTTCTTTCCCCCCACTTTTTTTGCGTTATCCTTAATCGAGAAAAATCATTATAATGAATTATCTATCTCTCGAGACACTTTTCCCATTTTTTTTTCCTATCTTAGAATCAGAGCCTGATTTCACAAAACATGATTTCTAATACTTACACATTTTTCGAGAATTTCCAACTTATTGCGTGAAAATTTTCCAATCATTTTCTTCTACTTTTTTATGCTACTGCCTTCGGCATTAATATTTGCCAAACACCAATGGGATTTCGAAGAAACTTCGGCTGAATTCATAATTGTGGAAATTTGCCAGCAAATTTCGAGAATTGAAAACAGAATGGTGTTGAAATATCACATCAGGAGAATTTTCGTGGAAAATTCCTGTAGTTGTGAAAAATTTATGAAGTTTTCGCAATCGTTGAGGAATGGAACGAAAGCGGGGAAAATCGGAGGTATTCCATTTTTCGAAATTTCAACAAATAACGTGTATTTTTCCCATTGAATTTTGTTTCTTAGATGAACTTCAAATCGAAATATGTATTTCCAAGTGGTGGAAATGTACATAAATCTCACGTATTCTTTTCTTCTGTTTTCGTAACTTGCCGGCTTGTGGAATATTCCAATTATAAGAAAATTTCTTTTAGATTTTGAATAATTTATCGAATTGAAATGGTTTTCGGGAAAAATTGAAAAACAATGATTTTAGGTAGGAAAA
Organism: Maconellicoccus hirsutus; assembly: GCA_003261595.1. NCBI lineage: Eukaryota > Metazoa > Arthropoda > Insecta > Hemiptera > Pseudococcidae > Maconellicoccus > Maconellicoccus hirsutus. The sequence goes on from QBDW01001174.1 coordinate 36,133, forward strand.
CTGAAAATCCCATCAAAGATATATCGGAACTATAATTATTACTTATTTAAAAGAAAAAGAGGCGTGAATGGGACGTGGTTATTTTCCATCGAATTTCGTACTTTTCCGGCAATAATCAATTTTCAATAAATATTCGTGTTTTTTCGAACGTAAAATCGTGGAAAGGGAATTTTGGAAATATCAAACTCGAGTATTTGAATTCAAAGTTCATCAATTATTTCGTCGAATCGGCGATACGGCGAGATCAATGTGAAAACAATCTTAATGTTGTTTTTATGAGCACCTCGAAATTAACGTTTGTTCTATGAAGCGTTAAAATAAACTTGTATTTTTTAGGGGTTTGCGAAAATTCGCCTCGCATTTCTTGACCCGTTGTTTGCGAAGTAAAAAAGCCAAATATGCTGTGTCAAAGTTTAATTATAAATTTTAATGGATTCGTTAATCGTGCGAGAAAACTCGAGTTTGTTTAAGATAACAAGCTCGTTGAATTTTTTGGTGTTTACACGAGGAAATGATAGGGAAAAGTTGAATTTTACGAAATTGTTTCACTTTTTATTTATGTTTGCTTGATTAATCGCCGGGTACGTTTGAAATTATTTTCGAGGCGTGCTTCGGAGATGAAAGAGTTCGTAGGTAATTCGTTATTCTGGTCGCGTTCGTCCAATGACGTAGCGTTTCGGGAAATTTACGCTGACAAAACGATATATAGTTTATGAGTGGTTTTTTGTTTGGTGTTGAAACGAGGAAAAAGAGGGAAAGCTATTTCGTGGTTATAGCATTTCGCGTATGTGTCGTTTTGCATATACGACACACGTGATGGGTATTTCGATTCACGAAATTATAATCGTTTTATCGATTTACAATCGAAAGCAAATGGAAAATCGTGTATCTCTCGAATGAAATATAAAAATGTTACAAGGCGAAGAAATACGATACGACATTCGAGCGTTTTCTAGTTATAAACGACGCGAAAAAGATATCGAACATGTCTAAAAAAGAATTTTTATTTACGATTTGCTTAATGTATTATCGGTGTATTCTGTGGCGTCTTTTGTGGAGAAAATATTAAACCGCGGAGCTTTTTCGAGACGAGCCGAATACTCGCGGTTAATACGAGAAAAACTAGTATTAACCTTAATCACGAATAATTCCTCGGTTAATGCGTAAACTCAGATTAATTACCCTTTATTATAGGCTATCATTAAGGCGGAGGCTATTTCGCACCTAATTATTAATTAGCTCGTTTAATAACCTGACGCTAATTACGAGTTCTCTCGGCGTCTGGAAATTAGCCTTCGTTGGCGAGTCGAGAATGCGTTTTAGTTGTACGACGCGACCAAGTCGTAAATTTGTTTGTACTTCGGGGGCGTATTTGGCTTCTTTTGGCGGTTTGTCTACGAGAGCAGAAAGGGTTTTGTCGTTAGGTAATGTTTTAAAGGTGACTTTGGTGAAGAATTGGAGATTGTGCGTTGAGGGGTGCGTGAAATTTTGTTTCTTGTTGAGGGATGTAAGGTGAGTGGGGAAGGTGAGGTATGATGGTTTTTTTTTCGTGGCAGATAAACTGTGTTTTTGGCTGTTGCCAGAAAAGCTCGGGTAGTGGTTTATTTATGTATTTTTTTAACCAGCATTAGTCAGATTGCGTTTTAGAAAAGTTTTCTGTTTTCTGAATGTAGAATTTAAAGTTGGAAAGAAATATCAAATTTTGTTTAAAATTTCTGTACCAAAAAGTAAAATGTGTCGAATTTTTGAAAAATCAATAAACATCGAAATCATCATATCATAATTGAAATATCGAAATTATATCAAAATCGAATTACCACAATCAATATAATTATTGTAACCAACAATCGAAATTGAAAAATTGAATTTGAGATATCAAATTCGAATTACGAAAATCGAAACATCGAAATTAAAGTATCGAATTCGAGGTATCGATATTCAATAATCAAAATCGAAATATCAAGATTAGGAAGTTTATATCAAAATATTAAAATCGTATTATCAAAATTGAAGTGCCGATATTGAATAATCGAAATCGAAATATCACCATTGCAACATCGAAATTGTAATATCGAAATTGAAATGTCGACACTGAATAATTGAAATTGAAACATCAAAATCAAAGTATCGAATTCGAAACATCGATACTGAATAATCGAAATCGAAATGTCGAATTTAAAATACCAAGATTATGAAATTTATATCAAAATGTTAAAATCGTAATATCGAAATTGAATAATTAAAATCGAAATGTCGAAATTAAAGAATCGATTTCGAGGTATCGATACTGAATAATCGAAATTGAAACATCGAAATCGAAGTGTTGAATTCGAGGTATCGATACTGAAAAATCGAAATCGAAATATCAAAGTTGAAATATCAAGATTGAGAAATTTATATAAAAATATTAAAATCGTAATATCAAAATTGAAACGTTGAAATCGAATCATCAAGATGGAAACATAGAAATTGAAGTGTCGATATTGACTGATCAAAATCGAAATATTAAAATCAAAATACCTCGATTAAGAAATTAGTATCAGAGCATTGAAATCCAAACAACAAAGTTGAAATTTCAAGATTGAGAAATTCAAATCAAAACATTAAAATTGTAATATCAAAATTGAGACATTGAAATCGAATCATCAAGATGGAAACATCGAAATTGAAGTGTTGAATTCGAGGCAAAATAATGAGTAATCGAAATATCAACATTGCAACATCGAAATCGTAATATCGAAATTGAAGTATCGATACTGAATCATCAAAATTGAAATTTCGATATCGAAGTATCGAAATCGAGGTATCGATATAGAAAAATCGATATCGAAATATCAAAGTTAAAATATCAAGATTGAGAAATTTATATCAAAATATTAAAATTGTAATAACAAAATTGAAACATTGAAATGGAATCATCAAAATTGAAACATCGAAATCGAAGTGTTGAATTCGAGGTATCAATATTGATAAATCAAAATCGAAATTTCAAGATTGAGAAATTTAAATCAAAATATTAAAATTGTAATATCAAAATTGAGACATTGAAATCGAATCATCAAGATGGAAACCTCGAAGTTGAAGTGTAGAATTCGAGGCAAAATAATGAGTAATCGAAATATCAACATTGCAACATCGAAATCGTAATATCGAAATTGAAGTATCGATACTGAATAATCAAAATTGAAATTTCGATATCGAAGTATCGAATTCGAGGTATCGATATAGAAAAATCGATATCGAAATATTAAAGTTGAAATATCAAGATTGAGAAATTTATATCAAAATATTAAAATTGTAATAACAAAATTGAAACATTGAAATGGAATCATCAAAATTAAAACATCGTAATCAAAGTGTTGAATTCGAGGTATCAATATTGAAAAATCAAAATCGAAATTTCAAGAATGAGAAATTTAAATCAAAATATTAAAATTGTAATATCAATATTGAGACATTGAAATCGAATCATCAAGATGGAAACATCGAAATTGAAGTGTCGAATTCGAGGCAAAATAATGAGTAATCGAAATATCAACATTGCAACATCGAAATCGTAATATCGAAATTGAAGTATCGATACTGAATAATCGAAATTGAAATATCGAAATCAAAGTATCGAATTCGAGGTATCGATGTAGAAAAATCGAAATCGAAATATCAAAGTTAAAATATCAAGATTGAGAAATTTATATCAAAATATTAAAATCGTAATAACAAAATTGAAACATTGAAATGGAATCATCAAAATTGAAACATCGAAATCGAAGTGTTGAATTCGAGGTATCAATATTGAAAAATCAAAATCGAAATATCAAAATTGAGAAATTAATATCAAAATATTAAAATCGTAATATCAAAATTGAAACACTGAAATCGAATCATCAAAATTGAAACATCGAAATTGAAGTGTCGAATTCGAGGCAAAATAACGAGTAATCGAAATCGAAATATCAACATTGTAACACCGAAATCGTAATATCGAAATTGAAGTATCGATATTGAATGATCAAAATCGAAATATTAATATCAAAATACCTCGATTAAGAAATTCATATCAGAGCATTGAAATCGAAATATTGAAATCGAAACCTCACAATCGATATGAAAATTGTGAAACCAAGTTCGAAATTGAAAAATTGGTATTATCTTGTGTGATCGATCAGCTTGATGTTTTTATATCTTTCGAACGCAAATTACAAGATGATATCTCAAATCGTAACAAATTCACATTCTCTTTGAACCCTTTCTTAATCTTTTCCTGTATTCGTCGAATTTCACATTTCGTAATTATTTCTTAAATCCTGTTCTTCCCGCGTTTCTGTTTCAATTTTCTTTCAAATGATTTCGATTTTCTTTCAATTTCTTACCTTTTTCGTTGAAGTTTTATTTACGTTATTATACAGGTTTACATTTCGGATTATAGAAACACGAAAGAGTTTTAATCGATCATCGAACCGAAGAATAAGTTTCTCGTAAATTTGGTACGCGTTCTCGCTCGGTACCGAGTATTTCGCGAGGTAAATGTTTGGCAAACTTTGGCGTATGTAATAGGGAGTTCATTTTAGTGAGAACGACGATGTAGTAAATCATGAAAACAACAGCAACAGAGCACTATTACGATGAAAAGGAAAGAGATAGAACTGCACGTATACATCGACTACATACTATGAAACATTTAATACAACGCGTTGGCGGTCAATACAAACATAAACGTTATGCAAACGAGATATGTCGGGTGCGATATTACTCAATGTATTACACGATATCCGCCAGGATTTCTTTCGGTCCGGCGAACCACTTATAGTCGAAACCATCGTCATACGGTAGACATTAATTTCGCGTTATTCTCGACGCTAGAGACACCACTCCGTGCAACCCTTTCGATGTACAACCGCCAAATGATACTCGCAAGAGCTTGTTCCCAAGATTATTGTAATGATCACGTATCACGTGTTGTGAGCAAATCATCGTGCACTGAAGGGCTTTTCAAGACGTACAACAGTTGACTTTTGCGGATATGATCAAGATGAAAAACGTGGTTGAGGTTTGCCGGGAGTACTCAAATGTAAGAAAAATTGAATAAATAAGTTGGCGATTATCGACAGCGACGCATTGGGAATTCATGTGAGATTATCTGAGCTAAAGTGGTGCTTGAGAAATTATCGTGATATGGGAGCTCACGAGTGCAAATTTTGCGGTAAACGCAGAAACGTTGAACTTAAGGGTGTGCTTAGGCTTCCAAAATACCAGTTAATCGGTAATTTCGAATTAATATAAGCTTTCAATGGTACATTAACTTCAAATTGACACGAATCAGGCATCTGTGTGTATCCTTCCTCCCAAAATAGCAATGGCTCCTTCTTTGTGTTAATAAATCGGAGTTCCGTGATATTTATTTATATAAGTTACATCTACAGAGTTTACCTAAGAGTAGTAAACTATGCATGATTATTATCTAAATATTTTACTATGTAATTACATGTACCATATTTATAACGACCTTTTTTACGTCTTGTGGTATTTCATTGATTTGTATCACCTTTTGGAAATTTTTTTCTCCCATTATTATTCCAAAGCATCACCCATCCTGCTTCGGTGTGAATTTCTACAAAGGCAAAACTACACCAGGAGTAATTTTGTTCCAACACATGTCGATGCTAAAATATCTTTTTCCACAAACTCGCACATCCATTTAGCGCCGTAATTACGTTAGCGAAAGCGAGAATACGTGTAATTTGGTTAAAGACAATGGTCCAGCGGGCACATACCAAGATGTAGACGGTCGATGCAGAAAAAAAAACAAGGTTAATTGCAACCTTTTAAAAGGACCTAACTAATTGCTATTTTATTTCGCGTTGCCACGACGAGGTTAATTGTAAATGCTCCGACGTTATAAATTTCAAAAGCACAAAAAACTCGGCTTTTTAGCCATTTTCCAGCGTCGCGTTAAAAAAATACAAATAGGTATTTTTTTAATGTTTTTGGCAACGAAAAAATACCACAAACGGTACGCGGCTAATTATCGGAGAATTATCGAATAGTAAAAATATCGAATTGATACGATAATAGGATTCGTGAGGCGGTGCCTGCGGTTCTCGATGGCGTTGGTGGTCGAATTTCGTTTATAAATTGCATCCTACGAGTTTACTTCGCGTATAAATATCGCTCATTATGGTCGTTTTATTTTTTTTTTGTTTTTTTTTCATTATTTTAATAGCATGAAGTAATTTTCGAACGGATATGTGCGCTGCGCCGGAGTGTTCTGTGGTGTGAAAAAACCGCTAATTTTCTTTTTATTACCTTTACGGGTAATTTGTTTCGACACGATGGGCGAATATTTGATGGGGAAATTTTGGGTGATAATGAAACTCCGGAAAAAATGTTGATAGTTTTTTCTTGGCGGAGATGGCGAACACGTGGAAGTGTATTCGAATCACGTATGTGCGCGTGAGATTTCACTTTTAATTCGCCCCCTGTATCGGTAAATTTTCTGGGAAATTTTATTCGCCTCGTGAAAGGTTGAGTGTTCGATGCTGCGGTGGTGTTGGTGATACCGGTGGAGGTGTTGAAGATGGTGGTAAAGGTGGAGGAGTTGAGGAATTCAGCTTTGAAAATTGATTCGTTCAAAATTGGTTCCGTAGTTTGGCTTATTGTATCAAATTCTTTGTTCAATTTTTTTTTAATTCAAATCTATTTTTTCAATAATTTTTTAAATTATGAGTAACATAATTATATTAAATTTTTATGTAATCATGAATAATATATTTACAATTTTTTATCCAATAATTTTCAAGTACATAATTGCATGAAATCACACGTCGTCATCAAGGTGCCATGTCTTGGTGGCATGTCGTGTGACTTGTCACGAGCATGTCACGGTGACACATTATGATAATAGGCCATGTCGATAGGCTATGGTGACTCATTATGATGACATGCCATGATGACAGGCATGGTGGTGACATGTGATACGTAAGAAATGCTGAATGACGACATTTCCATGGTTTTTGATATTTTCGTGTCATCGTAGCATGTTACAGTGACGTGGTATGATGACACGTCATTGTCATGTTCATGTGTCATGAGGATAAGTGATATGTGATCATGTCATGGCGACATGTCGTGATGTCGTAGCGTCACGGCACGCCACTGTCCCGGTCATGTGGCATAGTCATGAGTGACATGCGATCATGTCATAATGACATGTCATGACGCGTTATTTTTGTGATGACATGTCATAATCATGTTACGATGATAAGTCATTATCATGTTCGTGTGTCATTGTCATAAAGTGACATGTCATCATGATACGTCATTATAACAATTATGTGGCATGGTCATAAGTGACATACGATCATGTCGTGATGACATGTCATGACACGTCATTGTCGTTGTGACATGTCGAAATTATGTCATGTGAAACTTTATGATGGCAGGCCATGGTGACATGTCATGATAACAGGTCATGGTGACATGTCATGATAACAGGTCATGGTGACATGTCATGATAACAGGTCATGGTGACATGTCATGACACCTGATCATGGTAACTCGTCATAACGACATGGTATGAAATGTCAGAATGGCGCGTGTAAATCGACATGAAAATATTTCAGCACCGCATTTTTTTTTTAAATCTGCATAAAAAGTACCTTTATGTGAAAACACTCTTTGGCATTCTTTCTCTTGAAAATAGTTTGAAATGGTGGGCGTCACGATGACGTATGCGTACCTTTCTCCTTTCCCAGCATATCACACGTGTCACTCATTAATTATAAATCTGGCGCAAAAATCGACTCGTACCGTTGTGTGAAAAAGAAGGCCGTACGGAAATGCTTATGATGTCTGAACATCGCAAAAAATTTATCCCTCTTTTGCCCGTTAAAAACACTCGATTCTCTTTGTGTAGGATTTTATTTGCATTTAAATTGCGCGCGATGTATGCAAATGTCTAAAAATCTTCAAAAAGCTTTGGTTTTTTTCGTTTCGGTGTAAAAGTACGGCGATGATTTCCGTCCCAATTCAAGAGACGATTAACGAATTTCGAAAATTAATTAATCGTATTTCACGGTGCAAAATGTAAGGAGTTTTTTCGCGAATTCGAGAAAAGAGAAACGCAATCCATCGGGGGATTTGTAAATTGGAAAATACGAGAAACGCAACTACACCGTGATATGATTTATTTGGTACGAATAGTCGAAAAACAAGGGAAAAAATGATTGTTTAAGCAACGGCTGTTTGCGTTTATGACAATGAAGCGGAAAAAGCTGCAGATCGATTTTTTCGCGGCGTTGTGTTCGACAAGTGAAATGATTTATTAATCACCATGTGCCTTTCGTGGTTGTGAAATTTTTCGTTTTAATTAAACGTAAAGCGTCGAGGTACTTAAAACGTCACGAAAACGAAGGCTCATCTTAAATAAACAATTCTTATATAATCTACTTCGTTGGCGTTGTTTATTACGAGATTCGGGGCAGGGGGCTCGGAAGTGATAGTTATTTAAATTATAAGATTCGTTAGTCGATGTTACAAGACAAAGCGTGGACTCGTTCCGTATTCGAATTATCAAAAAAGATAACACCGAAAGCGAAGCGAATTTAAGGAGGGTTTTGGAAGGACGAAATGGATGTCGTTGGCCTTGGGTACGCGTGACCTCAATACGTGTGATTTGAAATTGGCGTTGGAAATTGGTTTGTAAATCCATTAGGGGCTGTTTTACGGTCGTTTGAATGGATGAGATATCCGCATAGAGAATGAAGCAGCCGAACCGAAAAGAAACACGGTCTTGTCATTTGAATTATAAAAACTTTCTAAAAGTTCATTTTGATTTAAGAAAAACTTGTTGAATAACCGAGGGTATTTTTTGTTCGTATGTTGCGCATAAAAGCAACCAAAGTATAAAAGATTTTTTACTTTCAACGTTAAATTACAACTTTTTAATATCAGTAGGTTAATTAAATTCTCTTTAGGGTTCGTACTCGTTTGCTGCGTCATATTTCAAATGAAAATTTAACGTGAAAATTAAAAATTCAATATGTCGGTAAATTTTCGTTTTGTATTTACTTCGTGTTTTTTTTTCACGACAAAAAGACTCGTAGATTAATGAAGAAAAACAATGGGAAAGATTTGGTTTGTCTGGCGCAGAAATACTCGACGGTTTTTTATTTCGTTTTTAAATTGTATTTTTTCCTACGAAAGGGTTTTCACTTGGAAAAAATCCGATTGACGAGAGTCGAAGTGACGTTCAATTTTTAATGTTATTATGCAAATTGCACGAATGTAAATAAACTCGTGGATTTGTAAAAGTTAATGAGTCATTGAAAATGAATGCAAAGGTTTTTTCTTTCTCAATGCAGTCGATATTTAACTTCGCTTTTTCGTTTTTTTTTTTCAGAAATTGAATTTATTCTGGAGATATCAACGTGCTGGAAGTGCATTGATTCGTAATCCGGTGAAATAGGTGAGTGATTTGCCTGGATATATATTGAAAGGGTTATTTTCATCATTCTCTTTGATACTTTGTTTAAGGAGGGCGAGAAGGGAGTAGGTAATGTGGTTTTTTCTCACGAACATAAATAGCGAGATTTTCTCAAATAAATCAAAAATATAAAAAGATATGAAAAAAATGTCAAGACAAAAAATATTCCTCTTTTAATTTCCTACAACTTTTATCTCAACTATTTTCACCGCAGATCAATTCGGTGTCCTCAAGATTCGCTTCTACGAAGGGTATTTTTGAGGTGAAAACGTCATAGAGGAGTTTTTACCGATAACTCAAAAATATGAAGTGATATGAAAAAAATTCTATTGCAAAAAATATAGCTCTTTACATTCCTCATGACTTTTGTCTGAAGAATTTTCACCCCAGATCAACCCCTAATCCACAAAAATCCCCCTACAAGGCAAACTCGTTTAAAATTTGACTTGACGAAAATAAGCAAAATATCTTGATATTGATGTAATATTCATGCTTCATGGGAATTAATTCAAATTAAATGTAAAATAAATCTTGGATTTTTTATTCGACTTAAAAGCGGTTTTTTTTCGGTTAATTTACGACTCAAATATCGAATTCGGACGTCACCGTTTCATTTCATTAATTGCGACGACGAAAATAAACGCGCGGCGAGAATTAAAACGAAGAATTGTACGTGTAGTACGTTTTCTTATATAAGTAATTAATAGCGAGGAAACGAGAATTGCGAATCGGATTACCGCCGCTCTAATACTAAGAATCGTGTAAACCGCCTATAACGGTAACTCCCGCATTTTACGCCCTTACGAGCAGATTGTGCAGAAGTGCATTATGTATAGAACTATACTTAAATCCCTGATTGATTAATTACGGTTCGTATTTCTCGCAGACGACGGTTAATGAGCGAAAAAAGACGTTCTGCGGAGTCGTCTTATGTGCAGTAAATTGCCAAGAAAATTGGCGCAGTACTCGAGGGTGACTCGAGGTGGGATTTCCGTGATGAGTTTTTATGGCAAAATGTGGCTGTAATGGGAGAGCTGGAAAGAATTCGAGATGGATGCGAGGGATGGCGTGGTATTTGTGGTTTTTGTGTGATCGGGAATTTGAGACGTGTCGCTGGATGTTTCCATCTGTGGAAAGTTCTCAGTCGGAAGAGAAAAATCGAATCGTCAAAATCGAAATATCCGTGTACAAAGTTCAATTATTAATATTACAATTTGAAATCGAAATTTGAATATTAAAATCGACTTATTGAAATCGAAGTATCGAAATTGAAATACCGTAGTCGAATCATCAAAATCGAAATATTGCAATATTAAATCGAAATATCGATATCATAATATTGAATATTGGTATCGAAATTTGAATGTTGACTTATTGAAATCAAAGTATTAAAGTCAAAATATTGCAATATGAAATCGAAATCACAATATCGAGTATTGGTATCGAAATTTGAACATTACAATCGATTTACTGAAATCGAAATACTGAAATCGAACCGTCAAAATATCCCAATATTAAATTCAAATATCGATATCGTAGTATCGATTCATAATATCGATGACGAAATATTGGAATCGAAACATGAAATCGACTCATCAGAATTTAAATATTGAAATTGGAATATTAACTTATCGAAATCGAACCATCGACATCGAAATACGACAAATCTCAGTATCGATATTCAAATATCGATTTCAAAATATCGAAATCAAAATGAATGAATCAAAATTGAAACATTGCGTTGTCTAATTCAAGTATCGATATTGAAATGTCGATTTTAAAACATTGATATTGAAATATCGACATCAAAATGTTGCAAATTCATGTATCGATATCGAAATTGAAATATCGATGTCAAAATATCGAAATCGAAATATTGAAAGTGAACCATCGACATCGAAATGTTGCAAATTTATGTATCGATGTCGAAATATCGAAATCGAAATATTGAAAGTGAAACATCGACATCGAAATGTTGCAAATTTATGTATCGATGTTGAAATATCGAAATCGAAATATTGAAAGTGAAACATCGACATCGAAATGTTGCAAATTCATGTATCGATATCAAAATCAAACTATCGAAATTAAAATATCGATGTTGAAATATCGAAATCGAAATATTAAAAGTGAAACATCGACATCGAAATGTTGCAAATTCATGTATCGATATCAAAATCAAACTATCGAAATTGAAATATCGAAATCGAAATATTGAAAGTGAAACATCGACATCAAATTCATGTACCGATATCGAAATCAAACTATCGAAATTGAAATATCGATGTTGAAATATCGAAATCGAAATATTGAAAGTGAACGATCGACATCGAAATGTTGCAAATTCATGTATCGATATCGAAATCAAACTATCGAAATTGAAATATCGATGTCGAAATATCGAAATCGAAATATTAAAAGTGAAACATCGACATCGAAATGTTGCAAATTCATGTATCGATATCAAAATCAAACTATCGAAATTGAAATATCGATGTTGAAATATCGAAATCGAAATATTGAAAGTGAAACATCGACATCGAAATGTTGCAAATTCATGTATCGATATCGAAATCAAACTATCGAAATTGAAATATCGATGTCGAAATATCGATGTCGAAATATCGAAATCGAAATATTGAAAGTGAACCATCGACATCGAAATGTTGCAAATTCATGTATCGATATCGAAATCAAACTATCGAAATTGAAATATCGATGTCGAAATATCGAAATCGAAATATTGAAAGTGAACCATCGACATCGAAATGTTGCAAATCCAAGAATCGATATCGAAATGTAGATGTCATAATATCAATATTGAAACATCGAAATCGAACTCTCGAAATTTGAACAGTGAAATCGATATATCGAAATCGAAATATTGCGACGTAGAATTCAAGTGTCGATATGAAAATATCGAAATTAAAATGTAGGAATCGAAATAATGAAATTGGATGCGCCATAAGCTATGAAACTAACTGTAAAAAATTTTGAACACGAAAGCACACACTTGACCAATTCGTAAGGTATTTCGAACAATCGAGTCTCAAGGTCAATTACGATGGGAAATTTCAACACCTTTAAGGTGTCTGCGTACGTTAAACGTATGGCATTGTGTCGAATTAATGGCTCACTCGACTCGGTAATTACTTCATTCCATTTAGTTTAATTTTTTTCCTGAAATGAAACTAGACACACGATTTTTTCATCGTGCAAATGTCTCTTTTTATTTTTCCGTAAAAAAGAGCACGTTTCTGGAAACTCGACGCGCGTTTTTTTGTAATGTCGAAGTAATTACGAATTTGCTGAGAAGGTTTTATGTACAAGTACATTTTTTCTACGAGTTTCGTGATATTTGAAATTGACAAGACGTGCTGTGACTCTTTTGTTGTAAACGAAAGAAGATAAACCAGATTGTAAAACTGGTGTAATAAGACGTTTGATAAAATCGTTATCGATATGAGTTTTTTTTTAATACGAATAAGTTCATAAAAATTTTTCCACCATGTATGCACTTTTAGTTCGGAAATCGAGAACAAGAAGGGAAATTAAAGTCACGTTTTTTTTTCTCAACTCGATAGAGAAAAATATTGCGCTTTTTCGTTTTATATATTTTATTAGGAATATTTTTCAAAATATTGAAAAAATACGTCATCGAAACGCGCGAATTGTACGATGTGATTGGTTGGAAATTGAAATTTAAGAAAACATTCTACTCGGAATATCTGAAAGTTATTTTCCTTATAGATATTTTCAAATGGTAGCGGAATTCATTTTTGCTTGGTTTATCACATCAATCTGTTTGCAAAGTGATCGCTGACATGAGTTTGTTTTTCGCGTTATAACGGATATTGTTTAATTTTTTTCTCGCTTTTGAAATACGCGGGTTTTCCAGAAGTGGCAAGGAAGACTGATGTGGATTTATCGAAGTGACGGAAATACGTTCGGATCATCGGAGAAATTTACAAATTGCTTTAGAATGTGCAAGTGTACTAGAGTGAGATATTTTTGTGAAATTTTCATCACCGAAAGGTCACCAGAAGGGTGAGAGGGGTTTGAGCGTGAAGAGTAGTGGTGCTCGGTTCGCTTCAGCATCTTTAAGATTCATTTTTTTCCATTTAGGTGACAATTATCTCAATGGGAGCAAACTTTTTGAGTCAACGGTTGATCTGAGGTGAAAAATGTTGAAATAAGAGTTGTGGAGAATTGAAAGAAGGACATTTTTGAAATTAACATTTTTTTCGTATCTCTTCAAGTTCTCGAGATAACATGGAGTCTAATTTTATAGGGCTAACATCCTCCATTTAAAAAAATCTCCGGGGCTATTATTAGAGCATTTTGATATAGTAACGAGGAGGTCCTCTTGGACGCTTTTTCCTAAAGATCGCTAATTCTTCCTCCATTTCGTTGCCTACCCCAATGAAAATTTATGCTTCATACCAAGAATAAATTTGCTCAAGCGTAAAAAATGCTGTAAAAATTACCTCGGAAATTTTCCCAGTCAGCTCTGGAAATACTTCAGGTACGCAACGTATAATCGAATAAAAACTATTACCAGGAAAATTGATCATCGAATCGGAAAACCCTCCATAAAAGTTTACAAGCGTAGAATATCGCATTGTTTTGCATAATCGAATAAGACTTTGAGAAATTAAAACGCGTATAATAAGATTAAAATAATCGTCGAAGTTTGCCTTTTAAATGCCAACTACGTTGGTATTTTTCTTGTACGTAGGGCGTAAAAAAAGGCGCGAATTTTTAACGACGCCCCAATAAATTAGATCTCGTATGGAATACGATGTGGAAATAATTTAAACTTTTGTCATCGTGCTGTAAATTAACGAGTAAATATTTCACTTTCTTAATCTTCTTTAATCTGCGAGTACAAATTCGTCGTTTCCGGATTTCGGAAAATGTTGGCGAACTTCCATACACGTGAATAAAGGCCTCGGTGTATCGAGAATTTCGTATTCGATGCGGAAAATTAGCTAAGGTTTTGAGAGACGATCGTTTACGATGAAATTTTAACTAGAGCTTTGACTAGACGTGCGATTTGGGCGTTAAATTTTATTAAGGTCGTTAATGGCAGAGGGTGGAAATTAGCGTGTTTATGGAGGTAACCAAAAACAAAGCTTTATGAGAATTCCTTTAACGAATTACTTCGTTTGGAAATATGTGGAGCTTTCGAGCTGCATATGGCTACGGTGAAATTGAAACCGATGAAAAACATTATACAGCTCAAAGCAGCGTCTTCGTAATAAAACTTTAATTCGTTGTTTGCGCTTTTAAATAGTAAGAAATTTCATCAAACATGCTAAAAGTAGTTATATTAAACAACCCTCGTTACATTTGTCACATTTATGTTAAACGAAAGCCAAATAGTGTCATTGGTGACGTTAACGAGTATTTGGAGTTTTTTTCTGCAGCGAGGAGCAGAGGGAGAGTTTTTCGTAATGTCTGAAATCTCAGTATTCTCGTGCTTTGATCGGTATTAATGTATTTTTATCGTATAAAATACCTTTGTGCTGAGGTGGGTTTTGTTTTTTGAGGGTATTTTGAAAATAATAAATTCAGCGTAATTCGAGCTTTATGACGATTATCCGAAATAGTTGGAGTGTACTGAAACTGTTCTGGTAACTGTGATTTATAACTCGGTAAGATTATATCTTGACATTTTATAAGGGTTATAATTCTGCTTGTCAAAACGGTTATTTATGTTTGTTAAAATATTCTCTCTCTTGAAACTTCCTACTATATTATGAAAGATAAAAGATACCGAAGTATTGTGTTTGATGTACTTATTTTAATTTATTAAACTCGCCGAGTTTTCGATTCGTTGGGTGAAATTAGCCAACGATGCGTACCGATCATTAACATGGAACTAGTTTTTCGATTTGGTGTGAGGGATTTCATACATGATTATAGTGTTGCGTAGAAGAAAGGGAGGAGAAAGTTGTAGCAATTGGTTGGATACAAGGGTAAGGAGCAGAATTCAACTTCTTAGTGCGCTCAAAAGCCTCGAGCTGATGTGCCTTTTAAATCGTCCTTTGCAGTGTTTTGACCGCCAGGGATGAACCTATAGGGAGGCAAGGGGCAGCTTGCCCCCTTGCTGTCTGGAAAGTTGGCAATTTGGGCATTTTTACCTATTAGTTGGTAAAACAGCCAACTGTGAAATAAAATAATGCATATGCTTTAAACCTAAAAACTGAATTTACAACTAAAATGAACCAAAAATATGGTTCACAATTTTATTCCAAATTGCCAACGTGACTCGTGGGTATTGTGATGACTTTTTTTTTTTAGTTGGGCATTTTTCTTTGCCCCCTTCCTGAAAACTGCCTTCGGTTCGTCCCTGTTGACCGCGATTATGAATATTGATCTATTCAGTGCAACCATTTTGATTTTGGTCAAGGTTTTCATCAGTATCTATTTTTAGTAAATTTTGTTGTCTCAGCAATTCGTTGTTAATTTTTTTTTGCTATTTTTATTAATAAATTGATGTTATTTTGATTGAATAACATTTTTAGAGAGATCAAAACTGAAATTGAAACATCAAAATCAAAAAATTACTATCAAAAAATTGAAATTGTAGTGTCAAATTCGTAAAATTGGATTTTGAAAAACTGAAATTGAAAAATAAATATTAAAAAAATTGAAATTAAAACATCAAATTTTAAAATTGATTTTGAAAAATTTAAATTGAAACATCAAAGTCGTAAAATTGACGTTAGAGAGCTGAAATTTAAAAATTAATATTTAAAAGTCAAATTAAATCATAAAAATCTTGGTAAATATTGGAATCGTAAAATTAATATAAACAATTTTCAATTGAAACATCAGAATCTGAAAAACGATGTCAAAAAATTGAAATTGCGGTATCAAAGTTGTAAAATTGGAGCAGAAAAATTGAAATTAAAACATCAAATTTGAAAACTGATTATGAAAAATTATAATTGAAATATCAAAGTCGTAAAATTGACGTTGGAGAACTGAAATTTAAAAATTAATATTTAAAAGTCAAATTAAATCATAAAAATCTTGGTAAATATTGGAATTGTAAAATTAATATAAACGATTTTCAATTGAAACGTCAGAATCTGAAAAACGATGTCAAAAAATTGAAATTGCGGTATCAAAGTTGTAAAATTGAAGTTGAAAAATTGAAATTGAAACATCAAATTTGAAAATTGATTTTGAAAAATTATAATTGAAATATCGAAATTGTAAAACTAGAGTGAGATAATTGAAATTGAAATTGAAAAATTGATATTGAAGAATTTACGTTAAAAAATTGAATTTGAACTATCAAAATTGTAAAATTGTAGTTGAAACAGTGAAACTACAATTGAAAAAATGATATTGCGAAATAAAAATTAGTTCATCAAAATCTGAAGATTAAAATTGAAAAATCGACATTGTAAAATTAAAATCGAAACATCAGAATCTGAAAATTGACATCGAAAGTAGAAATTAAACCATCAAAATGGTAAAATTAGAATGAAAAAATTGAAATATATTGAAAAATCCGAACTGAAAAAATCGATATCGAAAAATTTAAGTTGAAGAATCGAAGTGGTTTCTATTATTTAAAATTGACAGAAAAAATAAGAAAACCGCTTACGTATCGTGCAAACGTACTAATCTTGATCTTGCGTAAATCTAAAAAATTGAAAGTAACACAAAAAAAGAATTTTTTAAATTAAATAATAAAAGTAAAAAAATTGAAACTAAATATAAAAATTAAAAAAATTAAATATAAAAATTAAAAAAATTAAATATAAATTAAAATTAAAAAATTAATTTAAAATTTGACACCGTGTGCAATTTTAAAAGATTTTACTAATTTTCAATTTTATAAACTATGATTAACATTGTTGTATTGTTCGTTGCTCTGTTGCATCACACAAGAGTAGATATGACCTCTGATGTCGGATCAAGGTCATGCACCAAAAAACTGGTTTTCTATTGTTTAGACTTACATCGGCGTTGTAGTTCACTAGTCACGGCATAGATAGCGCTTTTCTTGTGAGATTTAACACCGCGTTGACTCTCTTTTTTATAGTAGCACGTTTTTTTTCTTTCTCAATTTTAATTCCAGAAGTACACATTGTTGATAGAAGATGCAAATCACATATTTAAAATCTCAGCTATAAATTACCGCTAATTCTAAATTTTGTCTGAAACCTTGTGAGCAATAATTCAATTAAAATTCCAAATCGCAAAATTTGATATCGAATAAACGCGGTAAATTACTCGACGTCAAATAAAGAGATCATCGTTCATCGACCCCGTGCATACGCAAAGTAAGCACAAATACGGCGGGCGAACGAATAATCGAACGAAATATAAACTGTAGGTAAAACAATTAAAGGGGCCGGATATTAATAAAGCATATGTCGAGCTTTGTAATATTTCGATTATACGATGCTAATGGAAACGACGGTACGCGACGGTGACGTCGACGGCGTCGCGAATACACGATATAAACGATGTTCTGTCGCCTTCGACGATAAATGTTACCTTTCAGAGGACGATACCGATCGCTGTAAACATTTTCTCGCGCGTTCAAACAATTTCCGCGTATATACAGAGGCAAACAGGATCTTCGAGTTGGTTTTTACTCCAAAACGCTATAAATTTAACGACAAAAGCAGGCGCGACGAGCCCCGTCAACCACGTAACCAAAGGGGTCGCGTAATTTCCTTTTGTCCTGGTGCAAACCGAAAAAAAATAATTGATCGTACGATTACAACGGATTTGCCGATGTTATCGGATTTGAATATTTAAATTGATACACGTTCGACGATGCTGACATCGAAAACGGTGAAAAATTTACGCGATTTTAGCCTTTCGCTCGCAACGTGGCGCTTTTTTTAGCGCGATTTTTTTCTCGTGTTTGTGTCGAGTAAATGATATATTATTTTAATTTGAAATATTCGCGCGTGTACGCCTTGGGTGACCTGTTTTTGTCGCAATTCGCGCGCAAATACCTATTTATTTTAGTATCGTCCATTTAACCTATTAATCTAATTAGGGAATGCATGGACTGCGGACTCGGATGTTTGTTTTTTTGGTGTTTTTTACTCGCATAGACGCTCATGCAAATTAGTAATTTCGTGTCGGAATTTTTTCCAACGTTCGAAAAAGGAAACAACGCGATGGAAATGATAATCCATCGGAAATGGGTTTCGATGTAGTTTTTTTTTATATTTCAAAAAAAAAGTGAAAATCTTTCCTCGTGGTTTTTTTCTCCGTCGAAGATTTCATCTAATAATTGATACGAAGAAAGGAAACGTCGACGGCTCGACGTTCATATCAGGTAAACTCGTCGATGAAAAAGACGTAGAAACGTGAAACTGTAGCATTCTGCGGTCAACGGAGAAAAACGGATATTCGGCTTGGTAATTAGTGTGGCACCGTAAGTCGAGCCAGATGCAAAATGATGTTCGTAAAGAACGCATCGTCGACCCTTACCCTCGTCACGTCATAAGGATTTGTATTGTTTTCGAGATTACGGACTAATTTGACGTTTTTCAAAGAATAAAAGCCTTGAGTTGATATTTCTTCTGGTTTGTGTATTATCTTCGCGACCTGTGGGTTCCTGTTTTCTGATGCAGGTGGCGTGTTAATTGCGAAGCACCAGGAGGGGCCGGGGGTGAAGGAGTTTTGATATGGGAATTATTTTAATGAGAATTTTTTGGGATTTTTTGTTCTAGTGGACTTTTTTGGAGTAATTTTTTTCAAAGGTTTGGGTTTTTTAAGCATCTAAAAAAATCGATTTCTGTTATTGTTTATATTATACTGAGTGATTCATATGGTATCTGCTTCCTTCAGAGGTCTTGATAGGCAATTTTTACTACATCGTGTGATATAAGTTGCAGCCAGTTATTGCTTCACGAGCGATGAAATATTCTTTGAATTTTTTAACTCGTTTAATAGTCAGTTCATGCAAAACGTGATAATAACTGATTTTGTAGAATTTTTGTTGTTCTGTAAATTAAGTTCTCATTATTTTTCGTGTAAAACAAAAATTTGACGAGTTATGAGGATTTGAGTGTATTTAATTTTTAAACAAACAAAAAATTTTTTTCATTTTAGCAACCTTTAACATCAATGGTCTTTTTAAGGCCAACAATTTAACAAGTGGTAGCAAAAATATTTAACAGAAAAATAATAAACAAGAAAAAACTACAAATATAAAACAACAAATAAAAAAAAAATAATAGCAATATTTTTTCAATACAAATTTTTTAAGTGTTGTAACTCCTTTAATTTTATTTTTGAAAAAATATTATTTGACGTTATAAAATTTTCAAAATTCTACAAAAAGGTCATTTTCTTAATTTGTTTACGTTGAAAATTGAAGGAAAAATAAAACCTAATGTGTATTTTAAAATAATTATTGCCCCTCAAAAAAAAGTCCTTCTCCACTGGGGGGGGGGGGTATGGTAAG